>OY856409.1:1893862364-1893972364 GCA_963693085.1 Alisma plantago-aquatica | reverse complement strand
CTGTCCTCCTACTATAGTATTTTCATGATAATTGAAATATTGACTCATCTAACATTTGTTTCAACACGGCCATAAACATAGAAGAAAATGCACAAACTGATGATGAGTTGTCCCATTATGTGCGAGTAGCCACCTAAGATATTCATCCGATGTTGATTAATGTTGACATCTAATAACTAACTCTATTTTATATAATCTGAAGAAACTTTACATCATATATAAATCAAAATAGGGAATTAGATATAAGGAAGAAATCAATAAACACATGCCCATAAAAACTCTATCTAATGGAATCTAAAATATAAGTACACTCACATGAATTAAACCATAAGAGGGGTTCATATCATAACCTTGCATCATGCACCAAACAAATCATGTTGACGGATCATTATATATATATATATATATATATATATATATATATATATATATATATATATATATATATAGTGTGTGTGTGTGTGTAAGTTTTGGTTTGATTGAAATGGAAAAATTAATTTAGGCAAGCATACTTACCAGAAAATAAAGTCAAAATATACATAATCTTCATCCAATAAAATAAAAAGCATAACACAAATCTTGGTATATAGAATGAGATTTATCTCTCACAATTTCAAGACAAAATACATTATAGAAAGTAAAAATTATTCTAGAAAACCCATGATCCGGATACATAATGTGCAAATATATCAAGGTTAAAGTACATGAGTTATACCTTATTATGGTAGATTTTTTCATTTATAATTCATGTATTTGATCTCTATCAGCATGTGTGATCATGATATACTAGATACATTTTCAAGTGTCCAATTCCCTTAATAAGATTGAGGTCCCGAACCTTTGGTGGGATCCTAGGATTTTCTGATCTTGACTATGATAATGATGTCATGATCTGATCAAATCATATTATCCATAATTATCAGTTATTGAGATATGTACAACCACTATGAGAAAGGTTGGAGGATTCAGTTAATTTTTAGGATCTATTCATTCTTTGATGGATGTATTAGACCTAGACATTCTTCATTAATTTATTTAGTGCACACAAAAATCCTCAAACTTTGCACATAAATTTAGTGGATTCCAATAATCCTTTATATAGGTATAGATGACAATGGCCAAAGACACACATGCCATATACAACGGGTCCTACCCAAAAACCTCATGTCATATTATAGAAGTCTACCATAATTCTTTTAGTTCACTACAACAAGTTTAGATTTCATATTTTTTTGTTTATGGGTTCAACCCGAGAAGTGGAACACACATGTCATATGTCCAATGTGAATTAGGCAAAGTACTCAGTCCACTTAAGATGCTTGCATCTTGTTTGCCCTCTTTCTCTAGTTGTTATATGTTATTTTCCCAAGTTCAATGCAATAACACTACAAAAAAAATAATGATTTGACTACAATTGTTTTAGTTACATGTGTCGCATATGCAGTTAAAGTCACTTTTATTTAGAAATTATAATAATATATTCAAATCAAATGTAGCTAATTAGATCATTACCTTTCACAAAACACGCTTCAAAATTTAAACCCAAATTAGATAAAGTTTCAACCACTCACCCGCGCATTCTGAAGTTTTCGCCCAAGCTCCCGCTTGGAACTTCTTGTTCCTCCCTCGTTCAACCCTATTTTACCCCATTTTCATGTTCAAGGTCCAGACCTCTTCCTCGCACAAGTTCCCTGTCAACGGCATATCCGAGGCCGCACGCCAGATCCTGCGGTGCCAACACTCGCTGCTGTCCCACTTGCCCCCAACTGACTCATTCTCCCTCCCTCTTGGACCTTCTCCTCGAAGCCGGCATCGACCCTAATGCCACAAATAATTACCCCGATGCCTCCTTAGTGCATGAGGCGCTGCCCACTTCTGTGGCTTTGCCGGACAACCAACAAGGAGCTGGGTCCCATGATATTAGGCCCAAAGACGCAGTATTGGCACCTTTGCCGCAAGTGGGTTTGAGCTCAGCTATAGCAGCGTCGGCCTCAACCTCCGCGACGTCCAACTCCAAGGGCTTGACGCGGTTTCACGCGGTCTCCATGGCCGGGAGCTACGACACTCTGGTGCGGATCCTTGACGAGGAGGAGCAGATGGGGAATCAGTTCGAGGGGGACGGCAGGCGGCTCCTACAGCTGGACCGTGGGAACGACGACGGACGCACGGCGCTACACCTGGCCGCGGGTAAGGGCTATATATGTGCGTTGTGCGTGTGCATTCCTGGGCCGCTGAGTGAATCCTAATGCACGCAGCAAGGACGGCTGAACCGTGCTCCATCGAGCGGCTGCTAACGGTGATCACGAGATGATCGCCCTTCTCCTCGAGGGCTGGGGACGATCCTTACCCTTTTCTACTCCATTCAAAGTCACTCATCTTTCCTTAGGGCTCGTTTGGTTGCTAATAATTTGAAGATGATAGATGAGTTCGGAAACAGGAATTGCAAAACATGTAATTTTAACTACTGATTATTTGTCTGGTTGGGCATACTTTGAACTAAATACTTTGGTTTTCTTCCGTTTGGTTGCAAGCTGTTCGTGGTTACCATAATCTTTGGTAGACATACCACCACGGAAGTAAGTTTTTCGGTTGCTATAGTTGCAACAGTAATAACCAGAAAGGTGGTGAACAGCGCCGGAAAAGTCCACGGTTCATTTTTCCGAATCTTATACAGCAACGGACAGTACTTGCAGTTGGTTTTCTCAATACGAAAAGAAGTTGCATCCAACCAAACACTGAACATTGTAAAACATTGTGGGTTGTAACTGCATGTTTTGAAATGTAGTCCAACCAGACGGGCCCTTACCCTCGTTTGTGCGTCATTCGGCTTTTTGCACAAGCCCTCTTCTGCTCTCCGCACCCTGATCGGGTACGGCCCCACACTGTGCAGCGGCTCTCGGAGGACCAAGTAGTCATCGCCAGTGGGCTTTGTCACTGCCGCTGATAAGCCATGTAATGCTGCACTTTGCAATACTGCAATCAGCTGATCTCTCCACCCTCCCAAGCACCATCAAAATTTCTTACATGTACAACTTTGGCAGGTACTTCCTAACATGAACACAAGTTGTCTGTCACATTAACTATAGGAAAATCCTACTTTGACGCGCTTAAACCGTGATGCGGCTGTAACGCTGGGCTGAGAGTGGTATTTCCGGACCGGACCTCAGTTTACTTTTTTTTTTGCCATATGGCATAGATGCAGACCAAAGGTATCTTCGGGAAAAGAGGTAGCTATGACCGAGGCGCTGGTTGTGAGGATGCCACTGATGTGGGCGATCAAAGAAGGTGTTACACATGTAGAAGTGGAATCGGACTCCATGACGATTGTCCAAGCTTGCAACAACATAGTGGCACGAAAGGACTATCTTGGTTCTGTAGTAGAAGACATTCGCTCGTTAAAGTTATTGTTTTTTTTTTTGCAGTTTTAGTTACATTAATCGTATAGACAATAGGGCAGCACATACTGTTGCCAACTTTGTCCGTAGAGGTCAAGTAGATAGATTTTGTTTAATGCAACCTTTCCTTTCATGTAGCTCGAACCTTGTAAACTTGGTTCTAGATAATTTATAGTTTTCGGGGAACCCCCATCATAGGGTTTCCCGTCCTTTCTCAAAAAAAAAATTTCTTGCTAATAATTTTTGATCCGTAATTAATATTTTGACGAAATAAAAACCGTTAGACTCGTTATAAAAAATTCAATCTAACAAGACCAATTATTGACATACTTTGAGAAAAATAATATGCACACTTTTTTATAAATATTGGACGCATTATGCTAATAGTTGTGCTAATTTATTATTTATGCACAATATCTAATAAGTACGCGCATTCACATCATAATTGGATGCATTATCACCATAATTGAGCATTTTTTACAAATATTATGTGCATTATGTTAAGATTTGTTCTAATTTATTATTTATACACAACATCTAAGTAGTAAGCACATTCACAGCATAACCGGGCGTATTCACACCACAATTTGGCTTTTTCTACAAATTTTCGGGCGCATTATATTAAAATTGTTGCTAATTTGCTATTTATGAACAAAATCTAAGAAATAGGCACATTCACACCATAATTGGGTGCATTCACACCATAATGGAACGCTTTTCTACAAATACTAGGCGCATTATGTTAACATTTGTGCTAATTTATTGTTTATGCACATTATATAAGAAGTAGGTGTATTCACACCATAATCAGGCACACTCACACCATAATTGGGCGTTTTTCTACAAATATTGGGCACATTATGTTTTGATTTGTGCTAAGTTATAATTTATGCACAACATCTAAAAAGTAGGTGCATTCACACCATAATTGGATACTTTTCTACAAATGTTTGGCATTTTATGTTAAGATTTATGCTAATTTATTATTTTTGTACAACATCTAAAAAGTAGGCACATTCACACCATAATTTGGTGCATTCTCAGTATTATTAGGTGTTTTTTTACAAATATTGGGCGCATTATGCTTAAATTTATGTTAATTTGTTATTTATGCACAACATCTAAAAAGTAGACACATTCACACCATAATTGGGTGCATTCACACCATAATTGAGTGATTTTCTACAAATATTGGGTGTGTTATGTTAAGATTTGTGTTAGTTTGCTATTTTACAAAAATATCTACGAAATATGCGCACTCACACCATAATTGGACACTTTTCTACAAATATTGGGTGCATTACATTAAGATTTGTGCTAATTTGCTATTTATGCACAACATCTAAAAAGTAGGCGCATTCACACCATAATTGGGCGGTTTTCTATAAATATTAGGTGCATTATTTAAGATTTGTTCTAATTGGCTATTTTTGAACAACATATAAGAAGTAGACATATTCACACCATAGTTGGGCAGATTCACACCATAATTGGGTACTTTTCTACAAGTAATGGGTGCATTATGTTAAGATTTGTGCTAATTTGCTATATATGGACAACATTTAAAAAGTAGGCGCATTCACACCATAATTGGCGCATTCACATCATAATTGGGTACTTTTCTAAAAATATTGGACACGTTATGTTAAGATTTGTGTTTATTTGCTATTTTTTTGAGACATCTAAGAAGTAGGCGCATTCACACCATAATTAGGCGCATTCATACTATATTTGGGCACTTTTTTACAAATATTGCACACATTATGTTAAGATTTGTGCTAATTTTCTATTTATACACAACATCTAAAAAGTAGGCGCACTCACACCATAATTGGGCACATTCACACCATAATTGGGCACTTTTCTATAAATATTAGGTGCATTATGTTAATGTTTTTGTGCGAATTTGCTATATTTACATGAAATCTAAGAAGTAGGCACATTCACACCATAATTGGGTGCATTAACACCACAATTAGGCACTTTTCTATAAATATTAGGCGAATTATGTTAAGATTTGTGTCATTTTACTATATATACACAACATCTAAAAAGTAGGCGCATTCACACCATAATTGGATACATTTACATCATAATTGGGTGCTTTTCTACTAATATTGTGAAAACCTCTAGAGGGGGGGGTGAATAGAGTTTTATAGAGATTTTAAAGTAATTTAAACTCAAACAACCAAACTAAAGATTAAGAAGAGGAACACAGGTGTTTAGAGTGGTTCCACCTTAGCAAATACTAAGGAGTCAGTCCACTACCCGGTTGCTTACCCAACCGGGATTTTGAAAGTACTAAATTTTATTACCTCTCAAGGATGTTACATAAAATTTACAATACTTTCTAAACACCCTTTGGACAGCCTTCACCTTGAAGTAGTCTTGCCAACCTCGAAGCAGCCTTCCTTGAAGTAACTTCAAGCTCCCCCTTGAAGTAGCCTTCCTCCTGAAGTAGCTTCCCGTCAAGACAGCCTTCTGAAGTAGTCCAAAGTCTTCCTCTTCACCACGAAGAGCTTCACCCTCTCCAAACCGTAGCCTCCTACCTGGAGTAGCAAGGAGAGTACAAGTAATACAAGGAACAAGAAAGGAATAGGAGAAAATACAACTTATCCTTGTAGCTCAAGGCTTGATTTCCCTAGATCAAGCGTTTGGATTTTCCTAGCCAATATGATGGACTTGTGATTGCTAGGGTTAGGAAAATCTAGCCTATAGGACGAGCTTGAGCTAAGGAGAAAATGGCCAATTGATCACAAAGCTCAGTTCACACAGATTGCACAAGAGGGCTCAAGTATTTTCTCAAGTATAGCAAGTGTAAGAAGTGAGTTCTAGTGTCCTATGGCTTGTCCTATTTATAGGAATAGCCTAAGTATGCTTAAGGACGTTCTAGACAACTTCTAGGGGGTTCCTAGTGCTTAACTAGCCGTTAGGAATAAGTTAGGCGCATTAGCAACGGCTAGTTAATTAATTCTGCAGTTGCTGTCAGAGACCATCTCGGTCGAGGACTTGTCGACCGAAATGCCCAGTCGGTCGAGGATTTGTCGACCGACAGGCTCTCTGGATTAACGTTTATTTGCAACTGTCAACTGCTGTGTCTAACGGCTACTTTTGGATCTTTCTCGGTCGATAATGTGGTCGACCGAGAGTATCTCGGTCGAGGAGTTGGTCGACCGAGAGAGATCCTGTTTTAAGGTTTCAAGTTAGGCACTAGTTATACGTATGTGTGCATAGGTGGTCCTATTGAATGGATGACTAAGGTGTTTAGCTAGGGAAAATCCAATGCTTGATTTACATGCGATTCTAAGTACTTGTACATTATAATTCTGTACAAGTTTTTACAATGATTACATTTGCATGAAAATATAAATACTTCATAATGTTGGATTTCCCTTATAGTTGTGTCATCCTGCACACTCAAGTAGCTCGTCAGATAAATAAAAATGAAATGTTTGTCATAATCAAAACAAAGGGATTTTATGGATGTCCATTTAGCCAACAATCTCCCCCTTTTTGAAGATGACAAACATTTCCAAAATATGAATAGAGGAAATATAAAACATATAAATGCCATACCTTTAGATTGCCGTTTGGAACTTTTCCTCTTATTTGTAAAATGTGTGCTTAGTATCCCCAATGACTTATGGAACATGAAATCCAGTTCATTTGGGAATATAGCAACTTTCAATGTAAAGCCAAGAGTATATTTTTGAAACTCATTGATTGAGTTTGTCATAAATATTAAATTATAGTTTTATATATCTCTCCCCCTTTGTCATTTCAAAAAGATAACCGTTTTATTAAAAACTCCCCCTTAATTAGGTATCCCATCAAAAAAAAAACGAATGAAAAAGATGTCCATTGAATAGCTAAAATGTAAAGGAAGGATGACGTCCACAGAAGCATATTTGGCAAAGCTTGTTTTAGGTCGCCCTTGACTACGACCGTAGCGCCCCTTGGCTGAGTTTCGTTCTAGCCAAGAGGCAACAATTTGCAAATTTCCAATTTAAACGTTCATATCAATTTTGATACTAATCATAAAAGCATAAGTATTTGTTTTAAGAACCGCAGATATCAAAGAAAACATCCTCCAACGGAGTAATAAGTAGTTGCTTCCTAATGTTGTTGAATTGATCTAATGGAAGCGGTTTTGTAAAAATATCAGCCAATTGATTTTCCGTATCAACATGATGAAGAGAAACATGATTCTTTGAGATGTGATCCCTTAAGAAGTGATGACGGATTTCAATATGTTTGGCCCGGCTGTGTAAAATAGGATTGTGTGCTAAGTTTATGGCGCTTGTGTTGTCACAAAAAATAGGTGTAGATGAAAGATGAAAACCATAATCGCTTAAAACCTGTTGCATATAAAGCACTTGAGCACAACAAGACCCAGCTGCCATATATTCAGCTTCGGTTGTAGATAGGGCAACCGTGTTTTGTTTCTTGCTAAACCAAGATACTAAGGCTCTACCTAATAAGAAACATCCACCACTAGTACTTTTGCGATCAAGTCGACAACCGGCATAATCCGCATCAGTGTATGCTTTAAAATCCAAGGATTGTCCTTTTGGATACCATAAACCAAAACAAGTAGTGCCGGCTAGATATCGAAGAATTCGTTTAACCGCAAGAAAATGAGATTGCATAGGTTGGGATTGAAATCGAGCACAAAGACCAACGGAAAACATAATGTCCGGTCGAGACGCGGTTAGATATAGCAAACTACCAATCATGGCTCTATATAAGGAATCATCAATAGGTTCCCCATTTTCATCCTTATCAATTTTAATAGAAGTAGCCATAGGAGTAGTAGCATGTTTGCATTGATCCATCCCAAAGCGTTTTAACAGTTCTTTAGTGTATTTTTCTTGGCTTATAAAAATTCCGGCAGGTGTTTGCTTAATTTGAAAACCAAGAAAGAATGTTAGTTCACCCATAAGGCTCATTTCAAATTCTTTTTGCATAATGTCACTGAATTGTGTGCATAATGATTCATTTGAAGCTCCAAAAATAATGTCATCAACATATATTTGCACAACTAAGAAATCAGATGCATATGTTTTGAAAAATAAAGTAGAATCTGAATTTCCAATAGAGAAACCATTATCAAAGAGATATGTCTTGAGCCGTTCATACCAAGTCCTAGGTGCTTGTTTTAGACCATAAAGTGCCTTTTTAAGTTTATAAACATGATCATCCTTTTCTGGTATTTCGAAGCCAGGTGGTTGAGCAACATAAACTTCTTCTTGTATGATGCCATTTAGAAATGCACTTTTGACATCCATTTGATATAGCTGAATGTTTTTATGGGCAGCAATAGCTAGTAACATCCTAATAGCTTCAAGTCTAGCTACGGGTGCATATGTTTCATCAAAATCTATTCCTTCTTGTTGATTATATCCTTGTGCGACTAACCGTGCTTTATTCCTTATGACTTCTCCTGCCTCATTGAGCTTGTTCCTAAAAACCCATTTAGTTCCTATGATAGTTTTATCTTGTGGTTTAGGAACTAAATCCCATACATCGTTTTTAGTGAATTGATTTAATTCCTCTTGCATGGCTATTATCCAGTAATCATCCTTAAGAGCTTCGGATATTTTCTTAGGTTCAATGATAGAGACAAAAGCCATGTTTGCAACATCTTGGAAAGAAGACCTAGTTTTGACTTTATCTTTTGGATCTCCAATAATTAGCTCTTGGGGATGATCCTTGATCAGCCTAGGCGTAGGTTGTGTTTCAATTGGAGAATCGGATGTGGGAGTTTTCTCATTATCATTGGGAATGGTTATAGTTTCAAACTGATTAGTGAGATCAATGATATCTAAATTTGTAGATTTTGATTCCTCATGAAAAGAAAACATGAATGGATTCCTCAACTTTTCTAGAGATAGTGTTATATACCCTAAACGCTTTGCTAGAAGTAGAATATCCCAAGAAGAATGCTTTGTGTGATTTAGAATCAAACTTGTCTCTATCATCCTTGGTGTTTAAAATGTAACATGTAGAGCCAAAAGTATGGAAGTAGTCAACTCTAGGTTTCTTAGAGTGTATTATTTCATATGGAGTTTTCTTCAAATGAGAGTGAACCGTGACTCTATTTAGCACATAACAAGCAGTGTTTACAGCTTCAGCCCAAAAGGTTTTAGGCGTGTTGTGTTCAAGCATCATGGTCCTAGCCATTTCTTGTAGAGATCGATTTTTCCGTTCTACAATACCATTTTGTTGTGGAGTACGTGGAGCAGAGAAATTGTGAGTATACCCCTGAGATGTACAAAAAGTTTCAAATGTATGATTTTCAAATTCGCCACCGTGATCACTTCTAATGGTACATATTTTATGTTGTAAAAGATTTTCAATCTTAGAACAAAATTGCATAAAGATATGAATAGTATCATCTTTAGTTGCAATAAAATGTACCCATGTAAATCTACTATAATCATCAACAATAACAAAACAGTATCTTTTACCACCAATAGATTGTGTTCTCATTGGTCCAAATAAATCCATATGAATTAATTCTAAGGATCTACTGGTGCTAAGTACATGTTTTGATTTAAAAGATGTTTTGGTTTGCTTTCCCATTGTACAAGGTTCACAATTTGCAACTTGATCAAAAGACAAAGCAGGTAATCCACGAACAAGATCATATTTTACTAACTTTTTAATAGCATGTGAACTAGCATGACCAAGCTTTTTATGCCATAGTTGTAAGGTGTTTTCATTTGCAAGTAAGCATTTACCTACTACTGTTTTCATAGAGTTTGGTTTAAGGATATAAAGATTTCCAACTCTATTTCCTTCATAAACAACATTTGTAGTATTTTCTATTAATAACTTGCAGCAGGTTTTGTTAAATAACACATCATAACCACTATCACATAGTTGACTTACACTTATTAAATTATGATGCAATCCATCAACTAGTAGAACATTTTTGATTTCAAGATTTGTTCCAACATTACCTATTCCAACGATTTTTCCCTTACCATTGTCGCCAAAGGTAACCGTTCCACTTTTCTTTTCTTCAAAGGTTTGAAAGGCGTCCTTGTTCCCGGTCATATGTTTGGAGCAGCCACTATCAACTACCCATTCCTGCATTAGAATTTAGATTTTGGTACCCATGTGATGGTCCGATAAGGTTAGAAACTTTTAAAATGCATATGTGTATAAAAGTTCTGATACAGAAGACTAGTCGGTCGACAATTGTTCGACCGATATAATTCTCGGTCGACAATTTGTCGATCGAGCAGGTTACTGTATCACAATCAAAAAGAACAGAAAATTTTTCGGTTGACCAATTTTCGACCGAAATGAGTACTGGAAGATTTTCGATTTGTTAAAGACATCCAGTCGGTCGACAATACTTCGACCGACCCAGAGCTCGGTCGACAGTACTTCGACCGACGAAGTTTCTGTTTTAGTACACCAATGCAGAAAAAATAATACCAATAAGCATAGCATCGTTTGTTGAGATAGGACAATATAAATTGCAAAAATTAAGTATTTTGTCATATCTCAACTTCATTCCATTCTTCTAAGTTTGGGGTCTTGGGGTCCAAACTAAGTTGGACTTCTTAGTCTTGTAGGGGCATGAAAAACAGTAATGTCCAAGACGTAAACAGAAATGACAAGTAATAGAATCAACTTCATTTCTTTTTCTAGCCATTGTGTTTTTGGGTACAAACATAGTTTGGGTCTTTTTGGTTTGGTTTTTCTTTGGAACATATCCCAAACCTTTTCTTCCATTGAAGGCCGTACCACTCTTCAATATGTTATCAAGAATATCTTTTCTTCTTAACTCATAAAGTTCTCTTTGCAACTGAGCAATGTCATTCATTTTCTTATGTATATCTTTTCTTGCCTGGTCTAAATCAGAAAGCAATGAATCCTTTTCTTTTACAATATTGTCATAGTCCGAATGATTGCACAAGATAGGTTGAGTTTGAAAAGCTTGTAGTTTAGCTAACAAATCAGTCTTTTCTTTTGATAGAAGATCAACATTAGTCTCCAAAGTAAGTAGCTTTCTAGTGCAATCATCTAAAGATGTTTTTAAAGATACATTTTCAAGATCAATGTTATTCTTTTCGGAAGAAAGTTCATCTATTTTGGCAATGAGCTCATTGTTTGATTTTATAGTCCTTTTTAGTTTCTTCTTGGCATCAACATATTTATCATGAGTTTCTTGTAAGCTAGCTACTAACTCTTCTTTAGGAAGATCAACTAGGCTTACCTCTTGAGATTCTTCATCTTCTCTTGCCATTAGACATTCTACTTTATCTTCTCCGCTTTCACTTTCACTCGTTTCATCCCATGCCGCTTTATAAGCTTTTTCTTTCTTCTTATGTGAGCTTTTCTTTCCCTTCTTAGCTTTGGGACATTCATTTTTGAAATGTCCTTTCTTTCCACATTCGAAGCACCTGGGAGTGGAAGAAGAGCTAGAAATTTTATTAGATTTAAACCTTCTATATTTCTTACCGTTGACTATCAATGCTTCTTCTCCTTCTTCTTCACTAGATTCCTCACTCTCTTGTGAGAGAGATTTTGATGCTTTGAGAGCCACGTCTTTCTTTGGCCCACGTTGATGTTCATGTTCTCTTCTTTCTTCCTCTTCTAGGTCTGCCTCATGAGCTTCTAAGTTTCCGATGAGCTGCTCCATTTTGAGGCGAGTGAGGTCGTTTGCTTCTGCAATAGCTGTCACCTTTGGTTTGTACTTTGGAGGAAGAGATCGAAGTATTTTTGATACCTGATCTTCCTCAAGAACAGGTTTCCCTAAAGCACTCAAACCATTAACAATAGTAGAACATTTTGAATACATTTCACTAATAGTTTCGTTTGGATCCATACGAAAATGTTCAAATTTGGTTTTAAGCAAACTAACTTTAGAGTTTTTAACTTGAACAGTACCCTCATATGTTATAGATAATCTATGCCAAATGTCATATGCGGTATCACAGTTTGATACTCTATTAAATTCACCTACTGAAATGGAACAATATAAAATGCTTACTGCCTTTGCATTCATTTGGGCCATTTTTACCGTATTAGCATCCCATACTTCGAACTCGTCTTGTGGGAGTGTGTATGGTGTAGATACCATTCTCCAAAGATCCCAATTGATTCCTTGGAAGTAAAATTGCATTCTTCTCTTCCAGTATTGATAGTTTGTCCCGTCAAATGCCGGAGGTCGAGCAACGAGCGTTCCTTCAATGTTAAGGTTGTTGAGCACTCCATCCCCCATCTTTTCTTCAAGACTTTGTTAGGGCTCCTTGAAGCCTGCTCTGATACCAATTGAAAACCTCTAGAGGGGGGGGGGGGTGAATAGAGTTTTATAGAGATTTTAAAGTAATTTAAACTCAAACAACCAAACTAAAGATTAAGAAGAGGAACACAGGTGTTTAGAGTGGTTCCACCTTAGCAAATACTAAGGAGTCAGTCCACTACCCGGTTGCTTACCCAACCGGGATTTTGAAAGTACTAAATTTTATTACCTCTCAAGGATGTTACATAAAATTTACAATACTTTCTAAACACCCTTTGGACAGCCTTCACCTTGAAGTAGTCTTGCCAACCTCGAAGCAGCCTTCCTTGAAGTAACTTCAAGCTCCCCCTTGAAGTAGCCTTCCTCCTGAAGTAGCTTCCCGTCAAGACAGCCTTCTGAAGTAGTCCAAAGTCTTCCTCTTCACCACGAAGAGCTTCACCCTCTCCAAACCGTAGCCTCCTACCTGGAGTAGCAAGGAGAGTACAAGTAATACAAGGAACAAGAAAGGAATAGGAGAAAATACAACTTATCCTTGTAGCTCAAGGCTTGATTTCCCTAGATCAAGCGTTTGGATTTTCCTAGCCAATATGATGGACTTGTGATTGCTAGGGTTAGGAAAATCTAGCCTATAGGACGAGCTTGAGCTAAGGAGAAAATGGCCAATTGATCACAAAGCTCAGTTCACACAGATTGCACAAGAGGGCTCAAGTATTTTCTCAAGTATAGCAAGTGTAAGAAGTGAGTTCTAGTGTCCTATGGCTTGTCCTATTTATAGGAATAGCCTAAGTATGCTTAAGGACGTTCTAGACAACTTCTAGGGGGTTCCTAGTGCTTAACTAGCCGTTAGGAATAAGTTAGGCGCATTAGCAACGGCTAGTTAATTAATTCTGCAGTTGCTGTCAGAGACCATCTCGGTCGAGGACTTGTCGACCGAAATGCCCAGTCGGTCGAGGATTTGTCGACCGACAGGCTCTCTGGATTAACGTTTATTTGCAACTGTCAACTGCTGTGTCTAACGGCTACTTTTGGATCTTTCTCGGTCGATAATGTGGTCGACCGAGAGTATCTCGGTCGAGGAGTTGGTCGACCGAGAGAGATCCTGTTTTAAGGTTTCAAGTTAGGCACTAGTTATACGTATGTGTGCATAGGTGGTCCTATTGAATGGATGACTAAGGTGTTTAGCTAGGGAAAATCCAATGCTTGATTTACATGCGATTCTAAGTACTTGTACATTATAATTCTGTACAAGTTTTTACAATGATTACATTTGCATGAAAATATAAATACTTCATGTTGGATTTCCCTTATAGTTGTGTCATCCTGCACACTCAAGTAGCTCGTCAGATAAATAAAAATGAAATGTTTGTCATAATCAAAACAAAGGGATTTTATGGATGTCCATTTAGCCAACATATTGGGCATGCTATGTTAAGATTTTTGTGCTAATTTACTATTTTTGCACGACATCTAGGAA
Organism: Alisma plantago-aquatica; assembly: GCA_963693085.1. Classification (NCBI taxonomy): domain Eukaryota; kingdom Viridiplantae; phylum Streptophyta; class Magnoliopsida; order Alismatales; family Alismataceae; genus Alisma; species Alisma plantago-aquatica. The sequence goes on along the minus strand of OY856409.1, from coordinate 1,893,958,233 downwards.
GTAGGCGCATTCACAACATAATTGGGCGCATTCACACCCTAATTGGGCATTTTCTATAAATATTTAGCACAGTATGTTAAGATTTGAGCTAATTTGTTATTTATGCACAACATCTAAAAAGTAGGCTCATTCACACCATAATTGGCTGCATTCACACCATGGTTGAGCGCTTTTCTATAAATATTAGGCGCGTTATTTTAAGATTTATGCTAATTTGTTATTTTTGCACAACATCTAAGAAGTAAGCACATTCACATCATAATTGGGCGCATTCACACCATAGTTTGACATTTTTCTACAAATATTGGGTGCATTATATTAAGATTTGTGCTAATTTATTATTTATACACAATATCTAAAAAGTAGGTGCATTCACACTATAATTGGGCACATTTACACCATAATTGGGCACTTTTCTACAAATATTAGACACTTTATGTTAATATCTGTGCTAATTTACTATTTTTGCACAACATCTAAGAAGTAGACACATTCACCATAATTTGCAACATAATGGACATTTTCTACAAATATTATGTGCATTATGTTAATAACTTGTGCTAATTTGCTCGTACTCTAAAAGTAGGCACATTCACACCATAATTGGGCACATTTGCATCTAGTCTGCACACTTTTCTACAAAAATTAGACACATTATGTTAAGATTTGTAATAATTTACTATTTGTATGCAACATTTTAGAAGTACATGCACTCACACCATAATTGGGTGCATTAGACCCATAATGGGATATTTTTCTACAAATAGTGCTTGATTACACATTAGCACTATAATTGGGTGCATTTCTATATATATTAAACACATTATGCTAATATTTATGCTAATTTATTATTTATGTGTGTATTCTTAAAAATGTGCAAATATTACTTATTATTTTTTTTCAAAAAATGAATAGTAGTCTTTTCGAATGTATTTTTATAACAAATTTGATGGATTTTGATTCATCTAAGAATTCATTATGGGGTGAAAGTTATAAACAAAACAATGGATTCCCCCTTTTTATTTTCCCCAAAAAAAGTCAAAAGATTTTTTTTGAAAAAAAAGTAAAATAGAGCCCCTGCGCTGGGAAGATAGTTTTGCAGCACGTACAACCCCTCCCACCGTCACGTAAGTTAAGTCCTTAACTATATAAGTATTAGGTTTCATGTTCTTAAACAACAAATAAAATGCTTATCTTTAAGTGCATATAGTAAACACTGGAGACATGGAGTAACCCAACAAGCATTAGGACACACCCAAATTGGATAGTATGCAATGTTATTCTTTAGGTCATGGACTTGCTAACAATTTTTTGCATTCTGTTTTCCGACCATGGACTTTCAGCTGACCTATATGAGTTTTCAGTAAAAAAAATTGTTCCTTTCAGAATTACATTATGTTCTTTTTAAAGGCTTTTTTTTCAGGTGATTCATCGTTCCAGATTGTTTCTTCATTTTGTACATATAAATTAATCACACTAGCATGGTCAAAGTTTTATTCTTTTCTTTTCTGATTCCTTCTTTTCCTCTAGATTACAGTGGTGATGGTACTTTTGTCTTCAAATTACATCTGTTTCATGGTTTGTATTTTATCTTTTGTGCTCCTTATCATCACTTCATATCCAAAACAACAAAGTCGGTGTAACTATTTTGAAGATACAGGAGACTCAAAGGTTGGTAAATTCTACTTTTGAAATCATTACAACATGTTATATTAACATCTGTATGTGGATCTATAATGAAGAATCAGACACACATGACATTACCTAATGTAAAGTAGTTCATTATCCATAGATTTCTCATTTTTTTTTCTTAAATTTGACAAACTCTTCATTAAAAAATGGATACAGATCTTCATACCCTATTGAGTTCTTAACATGTATAAAAGGCTAGAATGATCATGTGTTTTCCCATGTGTTGTGCTTGGAATACTATTTATTCAGCTTGATGTTGATGTAACTTCTGCTTGGTATAATTGGAGTTTAGCCATGCATGGTTCTTACATAAAATAAGGTTAGGTAGTATATCATCCTAACAATGTACTCAAAACATGCTCATGTGAATAAAATTTGTAAAATCTATCTTATTTACGTTTCAATTATGTTTCTAGATGTTTTGGCTTGGTGTTTCGTACATTAACAAGCAATATTTGGTTTCATTTCAGATGCATATCCTATATACGGCCTAATCCAGAAAAAACTCTGGTACATCCCTTCAAATTTAGAAATGTAGCGTGAGTGTTTAGAGCTTTAGCAGTTATCAATTGGTTGTAGATTTTTTTTATATAATAGGATTGTCAATTGACCTTCGAATTTGACAATTTTGTATTTTCATTACTCATCTTCTGAGGATTCATGCACAAGTTTCTCGAAAATGCATGATTCTTTTCATTTCTATCCATGTGGATGATATAGTAGACAAATATAAGGCTTTAGTTTTCTGATATCTAACAAATGCTAGTCTGTATGCACTTTGTAAGGCCCCTAAACTTTCTTAATGAGTTGAACAAGCTTAATTATCATAATTGAATTCTTATAACCCTAATATAACCTTGTGATATGCTTTGAAATCATAAGACAAGCTTAAGTTTCAAATTTGGTCCAATTTGGACACTGTTTGAGCAAGTTATGCAATTTTTTGCACATTTTGGACTTTTTTACAATTTAGCCAATAGAGAGGTTTTCTAGGTAATTTATCACTTGCATTATGTTCCTTGGATATTCTATCATCATTCTTGAGCTTGTTGAGACATGGGGCATGACGTGGTATTTTTGAACGCACTGACAAACTCACTCGGGGTTGAAATCCCCGAGCTTTTATCAAAACCAAAGTGCAATAATACCACCTGCAAGCAGACGAGTCTTATCGCAGTATAGTTAAGGATTGAACCCAAAGGACAACCTTTTTAAGAATCCTTGTCAGTCGAATCTAGCTCAAGTAAAATTAATATTTAGAATGATTGGTTGATTTGAGGTTACTTAAACTAATTGCAAGAAAGTAAAAGCTGAATTAAAGTTGGGTTTAGATCAATGATATGGAATCGCTGGGATGGTACCGGGTTTCACCATCGCTACACACGAAAACACATTCAATCATGAAAAATCCAAGCAAGATGTAACAATCCAGATAGAGCTGCTACGAAACCCCCCATACGGGCATTAGGTTTGCGTAAGCATCACCTTAGGCATCAGATGTCTCGTCACCATCCAGATTACTTACGAATCTGAAGATACATAAATCCAACAAAGGTTGTGGGCCCCCTATACAGGCATTAGGCACACAGAAGCGTCACCGAAGGCTAGATGGCTCGTCCCCTCGTGGATCATACACTTACGACCTCGATAAAATCCCATCCTATTTCTAGTTTGGGAGTCAGCCGCATTAACCGATAAGCAAGCAGACGGTTAATATACGAGAAACGTCGACAATTAAAAAGAAGATACAAAATCCAACTAAGGTTGTGAACCCCCTATACAGGCGTTAGGCGCACAGAAGCGTCACTGAAGGCTAGATGGCTCGTCCCCTCACGGATCATACACTTACGACATCAAGGAATCCTATTTTATTTCTAGTTTGGGAGTCAACTTGTTAAACGACTTTCAATCCTACATATAGATGTTCTCGCAATATAGGAAGAACAAAGATGAAAGCAAGCAATTAATCAAACTACAAACATAACGGTTAACAACGAAATGAAGAGTTATATACATCGCCATGGAAAGTTTAACAAAAGAACATGGTTTGCATGGGTAGCAGAGCTAGTCCCCGCATCCCAGCGAAATGGTACTACTCGCTCATGATGCGAGAAACAAGAAGAGTGAGAAAGAGAGAGAAATCCACCATGAAATCGGTGCAGAAGGTAGTCGCAGCTCGGTGAAGAAGATACAACCTCCTACGTCGTGTCGGAGCAGATCTGGACGCGAACGGGAGTTGCCAAGACAGACCGGACAGTCTCCCTCACTCCGTCTTCCTTCTCTCCTCAGCCTCCATGGTTGCAACACTGGCAGTAGGTGAAATGAAACTGGCACGGACTGAACTGATTTTGGATCGGACCTATGTACAGGCAGCCTGTCAGCGTCCCAGAACCGATGCCCAAATAAGGACCCTGATGGTCCTATTTATAGGCACTGGACTGGCCCTCACATTTTTGGTGTGATTCCAGTCCGAAAATATCTTGTCCAAACGGTTTGATAAAAATCTTAGTCATACGGTTTGGTTTAGTACCACTTTATCAAACGGTTTGGTATCTATTCGGTTTGCACTTCAGCCCTTATCCAAACGGTTTCGTATTTCATGCATGCACGTAGCGGCAATTTGGCCATTCGGTTTCGGCTCATGCGGTCAGCATTTAGGAAAAGCAAACGGTCTTGATAGCACTTTCATTAGATTTTGTATGCGACCGAAGAGATCAAATGGTCTTGGCGCGTCGCTATTCCAAACGGTCTGGGATGTGTATTGCCCAAACGGTTTGTAGCCTTGCGGTCTTGCGTGCCTACTTTTCCATTCGGTTCCCATGCTTACTCCATTCGCTTTGCATGATCTGCATGTTTATATTTTATTTAAATGGTATGCATGCATGGTACTCTCCATTCGGTCTTGGCTGCCTACTGGAGTAGGTGGTCTTCACGTGATGGCTCATTCATTTTCATTTTGCTGGAGCCTATGTTGTTTACGTGGCCATCAAGAGAGTAAACGATCTCCATGCATTGCTTATTGGCAAACGGTCTTCAAGTACCAATTAGCCATTCGGTTTTCAAGCCATACGGTTTCAGCTAAACCATCTTGGCAGAAGACACTTTTCCAAACGATCTGCATATGTGTGCTTTCTTCATTCGGTTTGCATGCTACAACATGCAGTTCTCATGCAAACGGTTTTGATGGCAAGCATAAAACAGACCCACAAGCAACTCCATTCGGTCTCGTATTGTGCTGCATGTCCATGCGGTCTTGTGCAAAAGACCAAATTGTCTTGGATCAGCAAGTGGCCATTCGGTCTTTGATTACCAATCCAAACAGTCTTGATGCATGGCTTCCATACGGTCCCGCAGTCTGGTTGCAAACAATTTTGAAGTCTGACTCCAACCTGTCTCGCAGTCTGGCTCCAACCGGTCTCGCAGCTAAACGGTCTTCGTGGACAAACGGTCTTGCGACCTTGGCACCCAAACGGTCTTGAAACCGCATGGGCTCAAACGATCTTGAGACCGCATGGGTTCAAACTGTCTTGAGATCGCATGGGCTCAAATGGTCTTGAGACCGCATGGGCTCAAACGGTCTTGATACCGCATGTGCTCAAACGGTCTTGAGACCGCGTGGGCTCAAACGGTCTTGAGACTGCATGGGCTCAAACGGTCTTGAGTAGATTGATTGGTCAGGACCAGGGGTGAGGGAAGGTAGATTGTTGGTTCTTTAGACTAACGAGTTTCAATCATGAGAATGATTTTTTACTCAACTAGCTATATCCCGCAAGTATACGAGAGTAGTTGTAGTCGAGATCGAACACGAGGAGCAGAATGATAACTTAATTGAACACAACAGTATTAAAGTTCAACAATCTAGATCGGTTTTAAAAAAAGGGCAGAAAGATTTGTTCCGAAAACATAAAAGATTAAGTTTTAACTACAAGGGATTTCAGATTTTTATCAACAAACTAGGATTATAAGGAAAATTCGATTTCAGAGGTTTAGGAATCTTGGACATTAGGATTTCACTCATATGCCATAGCAATCAATGAACAAAACAATTTAAACATACATAAGATCGAGTTTCTAGGAAGAGATGTGTTACATTTCACCTCCCGGTGTAGATGCAACGATCATAACTCAAAACAGCACTCTCGTGCATGAATTTCATCTATGATCACAAACAGATCCTCAACTCATTCTTCCCTACTCTCGTAGAAGAAGAAAGGTTGCCAAAAAGAACGTCTCCATACAAACCTGCTCGTTTTCTCAAACTAAGCAAGAAAGCAGAAATCATGCATATATAGCGGCCAACGATACATGCAAGGACAAGAGCTACTAACGCCTTTAAGGTAGAGAAACAAGAAGCAAATGCATTTAGTAAGAAATTACTTGTTCAATACATGCTATGGCATGGGAGTTACTCTCCCATGCCCAAGAAAAAGGATCTACTCGTCCATAACTATGTACAGCAAGATTTCGACAGAATTCTCAATGCTAGACATCGTTTTGGGAAGAAAAGGCAAAAAGAACCAAAGATGTAACCACAAGGAGTAAGAAATCCGGCTTTATGATGAGATTCCCTTCCTTTAGCTGCTTCAAAACGGACCAACTCCTCTCCCGAGAAGCTGCACGTAGTTGGAGAAGCTTGGCTGCACCTTGGGGAAGACAATGGAGAAGTGGGAAAGAAGAAATGGCTTCTTTGCTCAAGAAACCACCTTAGTTCCTCCCAAATCACCTTGCTCTGCTCTCCTCTGCCTTTGGGACGAGAAAAACTTCCAAAATGGTCGAACGTAACCGTCCCATTCCTTCCCTCTTTCCTTTAAAATCGTATTCTGAAAATTCGAAATTCTGAAACTGACAGGTGCACGCCGTGCACTTTGTAGGTGCACGCCGTGCACCTGCACTGCAGTTGTAACCAGTAGATCTATGCACGGAGTGCGTTGAGGAGTTGCACGTCGTGCAACCTTACAGGTTGTTTTTAGCAAATTCCGTCCCAGGTGCACGCCGTGCTTCTTCACTCTGCACGCCGTGCATTCTCTTTTCTGGACTGAACGGATTCCTCTGGAATGTTGCACGGCGTGCGTCTGGATATTGCACGTCGTGCACTTTGCTGTTTCAGCCAACTGATCCGTCTGGACAGGTGCACGCCGTGCATCTGTGATCTGCACGCCGTGCATTTCTCTGTTTCTGTAGAAAAATCGTCTGAAATTAGTCCTTTTTGTGGCAATTTTTCAATACAAGTTATGGAACGCGTAGAGAAGCTAAAAGATGGCAAAACTAATACAAAAGAGACTGAATTACGCTAGAAAGAACTAAATTTGTGTGTGAATATATGTAGAAAAGATGATATACGAATCACACAACAAATCCCCCTAAGCTTAAACCATTGCTTGTCCTCAAGCAAAAAGAGCATGGAAAAACAACTGAAGAATTGCGAAGAACATGAATAGGTCAAATGAATTGAAAGATATTCATAAAACCAAACCAACCATGATCAACACGTTTATGCTCATAGCCATCGTTTCAACTTGATCACCCAAGAAAAAGATTTTAGTTCAGCAGGGTTTGCATCAATTTCAATGAAACAATCAATCAAACAACACTAGGTAGAGTTTGGATGACCAAGCCAAACAATCAGTAGATGTGCAACCCAAACAATCAGTAGATGTGCAACTCCAACTCTCAACTATTAAGGATAACAAAGGATGAAATCATAGTTGAAAAATTACAATTTTTGCTGTACTCTCTTTTTTTTCCAGAAATGATATGATCAAAGGTTGGGGGCTCCGGCACTTGGCTGCTAATGTAGGCTTATGCACACGAGGAGTGACGGTTGGGGTATTTTACCCTCTTTTAAGACATACCACCTAACCATCGTGGCCAGATCGGACTTACACTAGGCTAGCATGATATGTGGGCAAATTAGCCATCTTTAAAGGGGTATATATATTTTTATTTTTAAAATATTTTTTTTTTTTCAAGGAGAGTCAACTGAAATGCAACATTAACTAGATTTCATTCATCTGTTTTGAAAATTTTTCATTGAAAGAAAGTTTGCATATGCACTAAGAGCTTGGCAAGGTCATCCCGTATTCTAAATGATGTTGTACAGTTGATTGTATTCACAAAAATGATACCATTACATGTTTTAAACAATCAGGGATGTTAAAAGTGAATATTCAGGCTAGAAGCATAAACTGGAGTTAAATACATGTTGATGGTTTTAAGGTTTCATTTGATTAATGCATGGCTTTCACAACTTTTTCAATTGAAATTCCTCATCAAGAGAGGACGAACAGTTAAGCAAGGGAGTTCTTTCCACATAAAAGGGATGAATCTCATTTTGTATTAGATTTTGCCATCAGAAGAGGGGGGTAAAAGACAACAACTAAGAAATGACAACAGAACAAAAGTACGAAAACAAATGACAAGAAGCAAATAGCATGGAAAATAAAAGCTAACTAGGATACTGTCCGGATGTTCCCCCCCTAAGCTTGAAATCAGCAGTGTCCTCACTGCGTTATCCAAACTTTAGGAGTTTACATCGGATACCTGTCAAGAGTGATATCAGAAAAATGGTCTGCCGCCTCCTAGGTCCGGGAGGAACTGATTTACAATGTCGTGGATCTCCTGCTGATCATGCTGATGCTGCTGTTCTTCGGTAAACGGATGTTGTGGGGCATCGGGGGCTGTCGTCTCCTGGCGGGATGGGGACTGGAAAGACTGTGGCGCTGGGTAGTGGCCCTATGAGATATGCCACGCGTCCATGCGGTTCACCATATCGTACATAGTGGAGTACTGTGTACTCAAATGGTCAAACCTGGATTCATTAATCACACCCATCTGGTCCAGGCGGGTGTCCAAGTGATCGAAACGCCGCTCCACGTATGTGAAGAGATGCTGAACATCTGGCATCGTCCAGCCATACTCAGTCTGAGTACCAGTGGACGGTGGCTGAGGAGTGGGCGCTGCTGGAGTAGGTGCCGCTGGAGTAGGTGCCGCTGGAGTAGGTGCCGGTGTAGAGCTGCTGGCACCCCCAGCGGGTGTTCCTTCTTCATTCTCCGGCTGAAGCTGTACTTTCCAGGTTGCCTTGTCTCTGATATTATTACGGCTGGCATCTGGGATTATGATGAACTGGGTCTTTGTGATGTGAACCTTGAACCTTGACTCGTTGTTGCCATGTCTGGAGATCAGACCGCAAGAAATAAGATAGGTAATATCCACGAGATTCTTTCCCGGTGCAGGTTCAAGGTCACCTATCTGCAACCCCAACTGCATAGCAAGGATGCTAATTACCCCGCCACACATGATATCACCCGCTTCCCTTTTCTTTTGCTTCTTTGTTTCAAGCAGCTTGTGCACTATGTAATAACCTGAACTGATGCGCTCGTTTTGTACCACACACCACAGAAAGAACAGATCAGTCTTTCCTACAACTCCCTGCGTTTCGTTCTTTGCAAATGGTCCCGTGCTGAGAAGACGATGAAGTACTCGGAAAACGGGGTTATGGATGCTGGAAGCCCTTGCATTCCGTGCCTTATGCATCGTATCAGAAGTGATTTCAGACCAAAACAGATCACTATTGAAAGTTGAAGGATAATCAGTATAACCGCCAAAATTGCATTTGAGTAAAGTACAGAACCGCTCTAGATTCATGCAGAACGATTTATCCAAAAGACGGAAACTGATTTTCTGAAACGGGATATGAAAACGATCACCCTCGGTTTTGAGAGTAGTAAGAAACTCGTATACCAAACGGGGGTAGGTTTTCGTAACTCGAGTGCAGAGATATTCAAGCCCCAAGAATTGTAAATGGCGTTCTACCTCGTCCTTGAATCCCAGTTTGGCCACTGCTTCTTTGCACATGTACCTTGAGGGGAGAACACGCCTAGTAATGAGAAATTGATAATCTGCGTCTTCTTCTGGCTTGACTGTGAATTGCGTGGAAGGTACAAACGTCGGTGTTCTTGATGCAGAAGGTCCTGCTTCAGGTTCAATGTGGTATCCTGGACGGCTGCTAGCTTTGCGTTTCGTTGGTGCCATGAGATGAATGCACGAATACACTGAAATCTGTGTCTGGCAGGCAGTTGCACGGCGTGTCCCTGAAATGCACGGCGTGCACCTGCAGATTTGGGTGAAGTCTGGAACTTGCACGTCTGTTGTGCGGTTTGTGGAAATAGAGGGGATGCAGGTGGTGGTGATAGACTGCTCGGTGAGGATCTGCTGTTTGCTGGCGACGACGGCTTGGGAGCAGATCTGCTTGGGCTCGGGTAGCTACGGAGGGCGGAGGTGCTACTGACGGCTGCTTGCTGAGCTGCTGGCACACGGCTGCTTCGAGGGCGATGCAGCGTCTGGAGCAGGACGGATGCTTGGCGGAGGCGAGCTGGAGTGGCGGCGGAAGGAAGTGTAGCAGATGGTGAGCACCTGCTGCAGGAGGTGGTCGGCGGCGTGCGGAAATGCACGGCCGAGCGGAGGGTCGTTGCACGGCGGCTGGCGGCGGAGCAAGGAACGGGCGCTGTTAGATCTGCTGGGGTAGAGAGTGCACGGCTGCTAGGGTTAGGGTTTTAGGCCGTGCACTCGGGTTTTTTATATTTTGAATTTCACTTAAAAGTGCACGACATGCATTTTGCGGGTGCACGGCGTGCACGGCTCCAGGTCTTTTGCAGATTTTTAATCGTCCAGGTGCACGTCGTGCGTTTTGGAGGTGCACGGAGTGCATGGTTCCAGACAAAATTAGGACCAAAACAGCTCCAGCTGCACGACGTGCGTTTTCGATGCGCACGACGTGCATGCTTCCTGTAGAATTCACATACAAAATGCACGACGTGCGGCTTGAAAATGCACGCCGTGTTTGATTCTAGGTCTTTTCATTGCTGAACTTCGTAATGGGGTGCACGCCGTGCATTTGAAAATGCACGCCGTGCACTATGCGATTTCTGCAGAAAATTGTGATTAATCAGCATAAAATTATGACGGAACGAATGGAGATCAAGTCTAAATTATTACATTCATCCATGACGGGCTCATTAACAAAATTAAAGAGAGTTTTTGACTCAAACAACTTAAAACAAATCTATCCTAATGTGGGATCAACTCCCACAAGGTCCTCCGTTTAGAGTCCGGAGTAAGACTCTTCAATCTTTTCATGCGTCATGGAGGGAGCAAGAGGCTCCTTTGTCTAGAATCTCAGAAGATGAATACAGCTTGCATCTTTGTCCATTCACTTTGAAACTCCCATCTTTCCCTTGTAATTCCACAGCTCCATATGGAAAGATCTTTAATACAAGAAAGGGGCCGGACCACTTAGATTTTAGCTTTCCCGGAAATAACTTCAGCCTTGAATTGAATAATAAAACTTGATCTCCTTCTTGAATATCTTTCCTACGGATTCTTTTGTCATGCCATGCCTTTGTTTTTTCCTTATACAGCTTTGCATTTTCATAAGCATCGAGGCGCAGCTCTTCAAGTTCTTGCAATTGTAGAAGGCGTTTCTCCCCAGCTTTCTTCATATCAAAATTTAAGAATTTGATAGCCCACAATGCGCGGTGCTCAAGTTCAAGCGGAAGATGACAAGACTTCCCATAGATAAGCTTGAAAGGAGTGGTTCCTATGATGGTCTTGTAAGCTGTGCGGTACGCCCATAGTGCATCATCAATCTTCAAAGCCCAGTCTTTTCTTGAACTGGAGACGGTCTTCTCAAGAATGTTTTTCAGCTGCCTATTAGAAACCTCCACTTGCCCGGATGTTTGAGGATGATAGGGCGTAGAGATCTTGTGGGTGACACCATACTTGGAGAGAAGGTTGTTGAATTGTTTCTTGGCAAAATGTGTCCCTCCATCAGAGATGACAGCACGTGGAACACCAAACCTAGGAAAGATGATCTTCTAAAAGAGCTTTATTACTGATTTAGCATCGGGTGATTGGGTTGGAATGGCCTCAACCCATTTAGACACGTAGTCAACAGCAACAAGAATGAAATGATATCCACATGAGGATGGGAATGGTCCCATGTAGTCAACACCCCATACGTCAAACACCTCAACCTCTAGGATAGAGTTGAGCGGCATGTCATCACGGCGAGATATACCTCCAGTTCTTTGGCATTTGTCACAGGATTTAACAAAAAGATTCACATCCTTGAAGAGCGTAGGCCAATAGAAACCGGCTTGGAGAATTTTGCAGCAGTCTTCTCTCCTCCAAAATGGCCTCCATAAGAAGAAGCATGGCATTCAACAATGATGGTGGGAATTTCTTCTTCGATCACACAACGGCGTATTAACCCATCACTCCCATGTTTGAATAGGAAAGGATCATCCCAATAATAGAACTTTACGTCATGAAAGAACTTCTTCTTTTGTTGATATGTCAAGCCGGGTGGAAGCTGCCCTGTAGCAAGAAAATTTGCAATGTCGGCAAACCACGGTGCTTGAACGGATGATAGAGAATAGAGTCTTTCAATGGGAAGATGATCTTCAATAGGTAGTGAGTCTCCCGCTGTAGTGGATAATCTAGAAAGATGGTCAGCAACACTGTTTTCGGTTCCTTTCTTGTCCCGAATTTCTAGATCAAATTCTTGTAGAAGCAGCACCCAGCGAATAAGGCGTGGCTTTGCATCCTTTTTGCTCAAGAGATATTTGATTGCAGCGTGATCAGTATAGACTATCACTTTGGAACCCACAAGATATTGTCGGAATTTCTCAAAGGCATACACAATAGCAAGCATCTCCTTCTCTGTAGTTGTGTAGTTGACTTGCGCATCATTGAGGGTCTTGCTTGCATAATGAATGGCGTGGAGTTTCCTGTCTTTTCGCTGTCCTAGAACAGCTCCTACCGCATAGTCACTTGCATCGCACATTAATTCGAAGGGAGCATCCCAATCTGGAGGTTGAATGATGGGGGCTGAAATGAGAGCTTCCTTGAGTGTAGTAAAGGCTTTATGGCATTCTTCATCAAAAACAAAATCTACATCTTTTGCAAGGAGAGAACACAAGGGTTTTGCAATCTTTGAAAAGTCCTTTATAAATCTTCTATAGAACCCTGCATGTCCCAAAAAGCTTCTTATGTCCTTGACTGAAGACGGGGTGGACATTTTCTCAATAGCTTCCACCTTTGCCCTGTCAACTTCAATGCCCTTGTTAGAAATCACATGTCCTAGTACTACGCCGGATTGTACCATAAAATGGCACTTCTCCCAGTTTAGCACTAGGTTAACCTCTTTACATCTGGCTAAGACTAAAGTCAAATTAGACAAGCATTGATCGAATGAATCTCCGTAAACACTAAAATCATCCATGAAAACTTCCATAATATTTTCAATGAAATTCGAGAAAATGGCCATCATGCACCGCTGAAAAGTGGCGGGTGCATTACAAAGACCAAAAGGCATGCGGCGATAAGCATATGTGCCATATGTGCAAGTGAATGTGGTTTTTTCTTGATCAGGCGGGTAGATAGGAATTTGATAAAACCTGGAATACCCATCCAAATAGCAAAAATAAGAGTGTTTAGCAAGGCGTTCCAACATTAAATCAATGAAAGGTAAAGGGAAATGGTCCTTGCGAGTTGCTTTGTTTAGACGTCGGTAGTCAATACACATACGCCAGCCTGTGACCATGCGTGTCTGTATCAACTCATCATTGTCTCCCTTTATGATAGTTGCACCCCCTTCTTAGGTACTACATGAATAGCACTAACCCAGGGGCTGTCACTAATGGGATAGATAATTCCGGCATCCATTAATTTTAAGATCTCTTTCTTTACCACATCAAGCATGTTTTGATTTAAACGCCTTGGTGGTTCAACGGTTGGTTTTGCATCATCCTCCATGTTTATTCTATGCATGTAGATTTTAGGATGAATGCCTTTCAAGTCATCAATTGAATAGCCAATTACATCTTTATACAATCGCAATTCAGCAAGTAATTTATTTTCTTGTTCTTTGGTTAATTCATCATTTATTATAACAGGAGATGAAGAATTTGGGTCTAGAAACGCATACCTCAGCCCTGGTGGAAGGGCTTTAAGTTCTACCTTTTTCTTTAAAGCTTCTTCATCAACCTTTTCTTCATCACGTGGAGCTTCTTCTTGATTTGCTTGAGCTTTATAAATAGGAATAGCTCCAGATTTTTCAGAAATATTATTTTCAGCAATGACGTCATCACAATAGTTTATCATGAAATCTATCATATCATCAACATAATCATCCATTGGATCAACAGTATCAAATAAACAGATCTCCTTTACTTGTGCGGGTGCTTTCATGGCATCTGAAATAGAGAATTCAATTTCTTCTTCTCCCACACGTAGGGTCAACTTCCCTTCCCGGACGTCAATTAGACAACCGGCAGTCCTCAAGAAAGGTCTCCCAAAAAGAATTGGATTGCGGGGGGCCTCTACCATGTCAAGCACTACAAAATCACATGGTATATAGAATTTGCCAATATGTACAAGGACATCTTCTAATACACCTTTAGGGTGTTTAAGAGAATGATCAGCTACTTCGATAACCATCTTTGTTGGCTTTAGATCTCCAAGATGTAGTTCTTGCCATAAAGTGGTTGGAATGAGGCTAATGCTAGCCCCCAAATCTACTAAGCCTTTTTCAAAAGTGACATCGTTGATTTTGCACGGCAATGTGAAAGGTCCCATGTCATCCAACTTTTCCGGAATAGAAGGAATGCGGTTTTGAATAATGGAGCTCACATGTTCAGAAAGTTTAACTGTTTCCACTTGATCAACTCTTCTTCTTCTAGATAAGATGTCTTTTAAGAACTTGGCATAAGAAGGCATCTCAGCAATAACATCAGTAAAAGGAAGATTAACTTGCAACTTGCTAAGAATGTCCATAAATTTTCTGAACTTAGCATCGTCTTTATTATTGACAAGCCTATGAGGGAAAGGTGCTGAGGCTTTGAAAGACGGTGGATTTTCAGATTTACCTTGCTCTTTGTTGCAATTAGGAATGTGATACTCTTCCTCATTAAGTACTTCCATGTCCTTCTCCTTGGGTGGTGAAGGCCTTTCAATTTCAGCTCCACTCCTTAGAATAATGGCATTGGCTTGCTGTCTTGGATTTACTTCCGGTACACTAGGGAGAGAACCGGATTTTTGTCCTTGTTGAGAAAGAGCTTGTTGAGCTATTTGATTCTCCAGCATCTTTGTATGGGTGGATATGTTATCTACCTTGGCTGAAAGTTGAAGAATAGCATCCTTAAGTAGCTTATCATTCCCCCTAAACTCTTCATTTTGTTGTGTTTGTGTGTTAATGAATTTCTCCATCATAGCCTCAAGAGAAGATCCTTGGGGCTGTTGTTGCTGCCCTTGATAACCCCTATTATTGTAACCTTGCAGATTACTTTGGCGGTTGAACTGTGATTGCTGCGGTGGTTGTTGTTGTTGCCCTTGCTGAGAATTTTGAGCATTGTTATTATTCTTGTAGGAGAAGTTGGGATGATCTCTCCATCCTGGATTGTATTGGTTAGAATAAGGGTTATATTGCTTGTTCCTCTGCATCTCAATCGCATTAACCTGTTCAAGATCTCCCTCCATAGTGTTGGGAGCAAAACATTGAGAAGAAACATGCCCTGGATTACCACAAGCTTCACATGTGGCTTCTGCAGATTGAATCGGCAATGTAGTCAACTTCTCGAATTTTTGGGTTAGAACATCAAGCTTTGCAGTAATAAGATCAACGGCGTCAACAACGTACTTTCCTCCCGACTTTGCACTAGAAGAACTTGCATTTGATGACGAGTTGGCTCTTCTATCACCTCCCCATTGGCAATGGTTGAGTGATATATCTTCAATGATATCATACGCCTCCCTATAAGATTTTGTCATAAGAGCACCACCGGCTGCAGCATCAAGCGTCATCCGGGTGTTATAGAACAGCCCGTTGTAGAAGGTCTGAAGAAGTAGCCAATTAGTAAGACCGTGGTGAGGGCAAAGACGTTGAAGGTCTTTGAACCTCTCCCAAGTATCATAAAGTGTTTCACCATCATTTTGAGAAAAGTTAGTGAGCTGATTTCTCAAATGAGCAGTCTTGCTTGGAGGAAAATATTTGGCAAGAAAAACATTAAGTAGCTGGTCCCAAGTTTTTATAGACTTCTTCGGAAGAGATAAAAGCCAAGTTTTGGCCTTATCCCTTAGAGTGAAAGGAAAAAGCATCAGTCGTACCTCATCTGCAGTTACGCCATTAATTTTGAAAGTGTTCAAGTACTCCAGAAATTCTGCAATGTGAAGACTTGGGTCTTCATTTACGGTACCCCCAAAGCGGTTTTGTTGGATCATCTGCATCATAGAAGGAGCAATGGAGAAATTGTTCGCTTCTATGGCTGGTAGGTCGATGGCCCCACATATGTTTGTGGCCACCGGCATTGCAAAGTCCTTGAGCGGGCGGTCGTCTTCCATGATTGGAAGGTTTGGTGAAGTTTCTTCAAAGGATGAAAAAGACGGCGTGGATGATGATGGAGATGGTGATGGTGGTGGAGTAGTATCCTCTAGCTGTGGTTGTTCTTTCCTCCTTGATCTTCTCAAGCTTGAGAGGCTTCGCTCTATCTCAAGATCTAACAACGGAGTTGTTTGAAGACTTCGTTGCGAACGACGCATACAACCTGAAAAGTGACTAGAAAAATTAAGAACATACTAAGAGGTATGTGAAATTCGAAAATGATGTATAATGATCTAGTCTCGAATACTAAGTAATACTTATTACTCCAATTAAGTTACCGAAGCTCCCCGGCAACGGCGCCAAAAACGTGTTGGTTCTTTAGACTAACGAGTTTCAATCATGAGAATGATTTTTTACTCAACTAGCTATATCCCGCAAGTATACGAGAGTAGTTGTAGTCGAGATCGAACACGAGGAGCAGAATGATAACTTAATTGAACGCAACAGTATTAAAGTTCAACAATCTAGATCGGTTTTAAAAAAAAGGGCAGAAAGATTTGTTCCGAAAACATAAAAGATTAAGTTTTAACTACAAGGGATTTCAGATTTTTATCAACAAACTAGGATTATAAGGAAAATTTGATTTCAGAGGTTTAGGAATCTTGGACATTAGGATTTCACTCATATGCCATAGCAATCAATGAATAAAACAATTTAAACATACATAAGATCGAGTTTCTAGGAAGAGATGTGTTACATTTCACCTCCCGGTGTAGATGCAACGATCATAACTCAAAACAGCACTCTCGTGCATGAATTTCGTCTATGATCACAAACAGATCCTCAACTCATTCTTCCCTACTCTCGTAGAAGAAGAAAGGTTGCCAAAAAGAACGTCTCCATACAAACCTGCTCGTTTTCTCAAACTAAGCAAGAAAGCAGAAATCATGCATATATAGCGGCCAACGATACATGCAAGGAAAAGAGCTACCGACGCCTTTAAGGTAGAGAAACAAGAAGAAAATGCATTTAGTACGAAATTACTTGTTCAATACATGCTATGGCATGGGAGTTACTCTCCCATGCCCAAGAAAAAGGATCTACTCGTCCATAATTATGTACAGCAAGATTTCCACAGAATTCTCAATGCTAGACATCATTTTGGGAAGAAAAGGCAAAAAGAACCAAAGATGTAACCACAAGGAGTAAGAAATCCGGCTTTATGATGAGATTACCTTCCTTTAGCTGCTTCAAAACGGACCAACTCCTCTCCCGAGAAGCTGCACGTAGTTGGAGAAGCTTGGCTGCACCTTGGGGAAGACAATGGAGAAGTGGGAAAGAAGAAATGGCTTCTTTGCTCAAGAAACCACCTTAGTTCCTCCCAAATTGCCTTGCTCTGCTCTCCTCTGCCTTTGGGATGAGAAAAACTTCCAAAATGGTCGAACATAACCGTCCCGTTCCTTCCCTCTTTCCTTTAAAATCGTATTCTGAAAATTCAAAATTCTGAAACTGACAGGTGCACGCCGTGCACTTTGTAGGTGCACGCCGTGCACCTGCACTGCAGTTGTAACCGGCAGATCTGTGCACGGCGTGCGTTGAGGAGTTGCACGCCGTGCAACCTTATAGGTTGTTTTTAGCAAATTCCGTCCCAGGTGCACACCGTGCTTCTTCACTCTGCACGCCGTGCATTCTCTTTTCTGGACTGAATGGATTTCTCTGGAATGTTGCACGGCGTGCGTCTGGATATTGCACGCCTTGCACTTTGCTGTTTCAGCCAACTGATCCGTCTGGACAGGTGCACGCCGTGCATCTGTGATCTGCACGCCGTGCATTTCTCTGTTTCTGTAGAAAAATCGTCTGAAATTAGTCCTTTTTGTGGCAATTTTTCAATACAAGTTATGGAACGCGTAGAGAAGCTAAAAGATGGCAAAACTAATACAAAAGAGACTGAATTACACTAGAAAGAACTAAATTTGTGTGTGAATATATGTAGAAAAGATGATATACGAATCACACAACATAGATTCGAGCTGATTGTTCAGCTTTATCAAGAGCTGCATCAATTCAACCATAATTTCAGTTAAAATCATGATAATTGGATTAATTAAGTAATTTTTCACATTATGACTGGCATTGATATTTAATGCGTGAAATAGTATATATAGAGTTGAATTTGTTCTAAAGAGATAATTGAATTCCATGATGAATATCCATTCATCAAAATACCCCGAACTTAAACGTTGCTCGTCCTCGAGTAACACAAAATCTGAAACAGTCGCCAAATGAATACTTTCAATTCGTGTGATTGCTTCATCTTCACATCACGAATGTTTTCTTTTTGCTCAATATGACTCAGTATCTCAACCTCCTGAGACCACAAACACATCTTACCATATCTTCATTCCGGAGTTCATTTTCCAAAATCACTTCCTCCTCACCTTTTCCAACAACAAACATGTCAAAGAGTTTTGTAAGAGTTTAGAGACACCCGTAGAACAACAAGTGTGCATTTGATCTGATGCTGGTGTTTTCCATGATAGGGTAGGCAATCATTGTGCCATTAGGTAGAAAAGGGAGTGAAAGGTGGTATGGAAAGGAAGAAGTAAATCTCTCCTCTATTCGACTCGAGATTTTTATTTGCTTTGCAATTTCATTTATTGCATTTTTTGTGCGAATCTCTCCTCTATTCAACTCGAGATTGCATTTCTTTTTGTGTGCACTTTGGCATCTTTTTGTTTGTAAATCTCTCCTCTATTTGACTCGAGATTGCATTTTTGGTGGTATGCCCCTATTTGTTTGCGAGGGGTATGGAAGAAGAGGATAAAGAGGGAAGTGGTGTGCCACCCCGAACTTAGGGTTTGGCACATATTCGGCTATTTTTGTTTCTTTTTGATGAATTGAGGGATACGAAGACGATAGAAGAGGTGTAGAAGAGAGTTCAGATCAGAATGCAACTTGATTTAGAATTCAATGCACCAGGTTGTTCTCTTTATCGTACTCTGCTCAAATAATGATTTGATGAGGATCCAGTGGAGATTCCATGTTATTGTTCCACTATTCAATTAGGAAGCACGACGTGTTTGATCCCTATCAGTTCAACAGACGCTTGTCATTTTTGCATAAGTGTCATGATGTTAGGAATCATAAGCTTCACAAGATTATTTCGATCAAAAGGCTTGTTTCAAAGAGTGGTCCTTTTGAGGATTTACTTCGATTAAGGAGGATATAATGATTGAAAATGCATACTAATTTAGTTAGTGACTTTTAATGAAACCAGGAAGTGTCAAAAAGTGTCAAAAAAATCATCAAGTATCTGTTCAATTTCTTTGAAAAACATTAAATTTTTTTGAAAATGTTGAATTTTTTTTAATCAAGAATGTGATAGTGAAAGCTTAAGTAAGAAAAAGATGGGTGTAGGTGGAAAGTGAGGTACGTACCACCCACCCTCCACCCCGAACTTAGATATTTGTTCATCCTAAGCAAACCCTAAATCCAAGATGGAGGGAAAAAATCATGCCAAAATGACCATCAGGTGTGGTTGCGTTCCGATCAGCGCACATCCTCTTATCTGAAAATCTCAAAGGTGAAGGGTAATTAGATCTTAAAATAGCATCTTGCGTTTAATGAAAAATTGACTAGAATGTAAAAAACAAAATTGAAGAAATATACTGATTTGAAAGGAAAAGTAAAAAAAATTATTGATCGGGTTGCCTCCCGACAAGCACCTTTGTTTTACGTCTATGGCTCGACTGAATTCTTCAGCTTCATGGTGGATCCTTTAGATTGATGAGTTCCATCATTGTTTCAATGCCTATTTCAATCGAGGTGAAATATCTCTTCAAGCGGTGATCATTTACCATAAATTTGCCTGACTTTTCACTCCATAAAGAGAAAGCACCATGTGGGGAGATGCTTTTGACAATGTAAGGTCCAGACCAGCAAGAACGGAATTTCCCTGGGAATAACTTCAACCTTGAGTTGAATAGCAGAACTTGGTCTCCCGCTTGTATGCCTTTTCTTTTCAGATGTCCATCGTGCCAAAGTTTTGTGCGTTCTTTGTAGATTCGTGCATTCTCATAAGCTGTCATCCTGAGTTCATCCAGCTCTTGGAGTTGCAAAATCCTAGCTTGGCCAGCTTCTTTCATATCAAAGTTCAGTTGTTTAATTGCCCACCATGCCTTGTGTTCCAATTTGACTGGCAGGTGGCAAGCCTTTCCATATATTAATAAAAAAGGTGTAGTCCCAATAGGGGTTTTATAAGCAGTTCAATAGGCCCATAAGGCGTCATTGATTTTTGTCGACCAATCCTTTCGATTTCGTCCTATAGTTTTTTCCAGAATAGCCTTTAGTTGACGGTTAGAGACCTCTACCTGTCCACTTGTTTGTGGATGGTAAGGCGAGGCTACCTTATGTGTTACACTGTATTTTCTCAGTAAAGCTTCAAAGCTTCTTTCAAGGAAGTGGGACCCTCCGTCAGATATCACGGTTCGTGGCACTCCAAAACGGGGGAAAATAATATCTTTGAGTAATTTGATGACAGGTTTGGAATCACTAGTGACGGTTGGTATAGCTTCAACCCATTTTGAGACGTAGTCTACTGCCACTAGGATATATGAAAATCCATGAGAAGATGGGAATGGACCCATGCACTCCACCCCCCAAACATCGAATATCTCTACTTCTTTCCATAGATTCAGCGGCATCTCATCTCTCTTTGTTATATTACTTGTTCTTTGACATTTGTCGCATGATAGGACAAAATCGTAGGAATCTTTGGATATGGTTGGCCAGAAGAATCCACATTGCAAAACCTTTAAAGCAGTCTTTTGAGAGCTCATATGTCCTCCCACTGGTCCTGAGTGACATTGTTCCAAAATAAGTTGAGCTTCTTCTTCGGCGATACATCGTCTATACAGACCATCAACACATAGTTTGAAAAGATATGGCTCATCCTAGTGATATTGCTTTACATCATGCATTAACTTCTTTAGTGCATTCTCGGTGCATTGAGGATGGATAATCCCAGCATCAAGGTAGTTCACAAAATCCGAGTACCACAGTATAACTTCTGATACCTTCAGTAATTGATCATCCGGAAGAGAATCATTAATCGGAATCTTATCGGTATCCAGGGTGTGGATGCGACTGAGGTGGTCTTCTACAACATTCTCTGTACCCTTTTTATCTCTTATCTATAAATAAAATTCTTGTAATAGGAGGATCCATCTAATCAACCTGGGTTTTGCATCTTTCTTTGCCAAAAGGTAACGAATGGCAGCGTGGTCTGTGTAGGCAATGACCTTCAAACCAATTTGGTAGGATCTGAATTTTTTAAAGGCATACACGACTTCTAGAAGTTCTTTCTCAGTAGTTGCATAATTCCTCTGAGCTTCATCAATGGTTTTTTATGCATAATAGATCACATAATGCTTCTTTTCTATATATTGCCCTAAAACAGCGCCCACTGCATAATCACGGGCATCACACATAATTTCAAAAGGATGGTCCCATTCGGGAGCTCTAATGATGGGGGTGGTTGTAAGGGCCTGCTTCAGTGTGTTGAAGCTTTTGACACATTCTTCATTGAAATTGAAATCAGTATCCTTTAGTAATAGGTTCGTCATTGGCTTCATTATCTTGGAAAAATCCTTTATGAATCTTCTATAAAATCCGGCATGACCAAGGAAAGCACGAACTTCTTTTACATTTGTGGGGATAGCCAGTTTAGAAATCACTTCAATGTTGGCTTTATCTACTTCAATTCCTCTATTGCTGACCCTATGGCCCAGGACAATGCCTTCTTTTACCATAAAATGGCACTTTTCCCAATTTAGTGCAAGATGTGCTTCTTCACACCATTTGAGGATGAGGGAGAGGTTCTTTAAACATGAATCGAATGAATCTCCATAAACATAAAAATCATCCATAAAAACCTCCATAATGGTTTCGGTGAGACCGGCAAATATTGCACCTATGCAACGTTGGAAAGTTGTAGGTGCATTGCAGAGGCCAAACAACATTCTTTTAAATGTGTATGTTTCGAATGGGTAGGTAAAGGTTGTTTTCTCTTGGTCATCTAGATGTATGGGTATTTGATAGAATCCATAGTAACCATCAAGATAACAGAAATATTCTCGATGAGCCAACCTTTCTAGGACTTGATCAAGGAAGGGCATTGGAAAATGATCTTTTCGAGTTGCCTTGTTCAATTTTCTATAATCTATGCACATCCTCCTCCCTGTGACTGTTTGAGTGGGGATGAGTTCATTGTTTTCATTATGTATAACAGTTGTTCAACCTTTCTTCGGGACAACATGCACTGGGCTCACCCATGGCGAATCAGATATCAGATAGATTATTCCAGCTGTGAGAAATTTAATGACCTCGCTGCGGACCACTTCCTTCATATTTGGGTTCAATTTCCGTTGATGCTCAATAGTAGGTTTGGGATCTTCCATCATAGGGATCTTGTGCATACACAGTGCTTGACTGACCCCAGTGAGGTCACTCATTTTATAACCAATGGATTTCTTTCTTTCCCTCAATTCTTTCAGAAGTTTCTCTTCTTGTCCAGTTGTTAGATCGGAATTTATAATAACTAGACAAACCTTGAGATTGTCTAAAAACACGTACTTCAGTCCTTCGGGTAGGGGTTTCATTTCGGGAGCTTCTGGTTTTTTGCTGGTTTCTTCTGTAGTTTCCATAGCCTTGAGTTCTTCACTATTGGCTCCAACATCTTCTTTAGAAGAGTCGAGGGATTCGATGCAATCCTTTACTCGTTCGTTAATTTGTTCATCCACTGATGGGTTTGTTAGAGCAATTTCCAAGGGGTCGTTTGATTCGTGATGCTCTTGAGTCAGAAGTGACATTTTTTCAATGCAGTCAATCAGATAGACTTCTTCCTGCATACTTGGTCTTCTCATACTTTCGAAAACTTTAAATTTGAGAGTTTCTTTACCTAATCTGAGAAGTAAGGTACCAACTTCAACATCAATCAGGGCTCTTGTAGTGGTGAGGAACGGACGACCAAAAATGAGAGGATATATGACATATTCTTTTATATCCATAATAACGAAGTCTCATGGAACATATGTGTCCTTGCCTACCTTGACCGGGACATCTTCGAGGATTCCTAACAGACGTTTTATCGAATTGTCTGCGAGCTGTATAGTCATTCTAGTAGGAAGCAATTATGCAAATCCTAATTTGTTGCATAGGCTAAGCGGCATAGTAGAGATGCTTGCACCTAGATCTGCCAATCCTTTCTTGCATGATGAGTCGCCATTGTGACATGAAATTCCAAAAGATCTTGGGTCTTTTTGTTTCTTGGGCATCTTTCTCAATATGATATCATATGTAGTTGTCGCCAGTTTTATGGTCTCAAACTCTTCAGTTATATACTTCCTTGTGAGAAGTGACTTTAGGTACTTAGTCCAGGCTGGTATCTCAGCCAGCGCGTCCAAGAAGGGTATATCAACATGAAGTTTCTTCATAGCCTCTTTAAACTTATTGAATCTAGTATCGAGCTTGGTTTGCCTTAGACGGGCTGGGAATGGTATATGAGGCTTATATATAGGAATATCAGGTTCTGGTGTTTCAGTTTCTTCATCAGTAGATTTCTTAGGACTTCCCTTATCTGTCTTATCATCTTTTGATTGAGACTCTAGTGTTGTTGAGTTTTGGACAATCATAGGTTCATCTTCGTCTGTAATAACCACAGGTGTCTTTATTGGGGAATCCGAATAGTCTTTTCCTGACCTGGTGGTGACTGCCTTCAACTGTTCAGGATGCTTGGGATTGTTCTCGGGTTGGCCAACAAAGACTCTAGTGGGTGGCTTTATGCTAGGTGCAAGTTGAGCTAGTTGAGATTCAATAGCCTTCTGCTGAGCTTGTTGGTTGACTATCATGGTTTGCTGAGTTTGCAACATTTTTTCAATGGCTGATAGCTTGTCATCAGAAGAGACGGGTCCTGCTTTCTGTCCTTGTTGTTGATTAAGATTCTGATACTGAGAGTTGTTTTGATAATTATTGTAGTTCCTATTCTAAAATTTCCCTTTGAAATTTCCTTGATTCCCAAAATTCTGTTGTTGATTATATTGGAATTTGGTGGGCCTCGTGGTTGATTCTTTGAACCAAATTGATATGCGTTTATTGCTCCAGAGGGGTTTCCATATTGAAAACCTGGGTGATTCCTATTCTGATTTGGATTGTAATAACTTTGCCCAGGAATAGTGTTGATAGCATTAAGATTTTCCATTTGACCATTATCTCCTTGTCCACATACATTGCTCAGTACAACGTCATAGAGAACATTGCATGATAAAGTGGAATGATCGGTGCGCTTACATGCTTCACAGAATAGGGAAGTGGACTTGACATGTTCCAGTTGCTAAGTGGGTGAACGCCCTCTTCCAATAGCAGCTAGAGATGATTCAATATGGTCTTGCTTGGCAACTAAGATCTTCAAGGTTTCAGCGATAGACTTGTACTCGGGAGTAGCTTCGGCCATAGCTACTTTCAAAACTCCTTTACCTACAGATCTACCCCAATTGTCTTGATTTTCCTCCCCCAGGGTGACGACTCTCCATGCGTTGTCATAACTTTGACGTTTGAAGTTTCATCCAGATGAGAAATCTAGAAATCTCTTAATATCATCATCGACACCCCTATAGAAAATTTCGATCAGTTGATTCTTAGGAATTCCGTGATGTGGACATTTGTGTAGAAGCTCTTTGTACCTATCCCATGCTTCAGCAAGAGTTTCTCCAGGGACTTGAGTGAAATTTGTTATCCGGCCCCTAATTTCATATGTGAGAGATGGAGGATAGAATTTTTCCAAAAACACATTTTGGAGTTGTTCCCAGGTGGTGATGGGTATTTCACTTTGCAATGAATTGTACCAACTTATGGCTCTATCAGCAAGGGGATACTTGAAGAGATGGAGTCTAATGGCATCATCAGTGGCTCCATTTTGCTTTGTCATAGCACATAGATCGATGAATCTCAGAAGATGTTCTTGGCTATCCTCTGCTTGTTTTCTATAGAAAGGATTGTTTTGAAGCAATGTGATCCAATGTGCCCTAATCTCAAAATTGGCAGCATTGATGGGAGGAGGCTGTACTGGATGATGAACATTCACAACTTTCGAGATTGAGAACTCTCTAAGTTCCTTTTGTAGTTCAGCTATTTGCGATGTTGGTTGTGCTGCTAGGATTTCCTGCTGAACCGCATCCCTGGCTTCTTGCATGAGCCTCTCTCTTTATACATTGATGGCTTGAGCCACCCTTCGGGCTACCTCTTCTTCTTCAGCCATCCTTGCTTGATTCTCTCTGATCTGACGATGGAAAGTTTTGTCTATCTTGGGATCAAAGCTCGCTGTGAGTCCGAGACTGTCCGAACGGTGCATACACTATGCCTTGGATTGTACCTGGAAATAGAATGATTTTGAAAATGAGATCCACAAAGTAGAGTCAAATTCAAGTAGATGATCAATTATTTTAAAAGAAATAACAAAATCCTAGATTAGTCTTAAAAGAGATAGATTTGAATGACTGATTCCGTTGTCCCCGGCAACGACGCCAGAATTTGACGTGGTATTTTTGAACGCACTAACAAACTCACTCGGGGTTGAAATCCCTCAGCTTTTACCAAAACCAAAGTGCAATAATACCACCCGCAAACGGACGAGTCATATCGCAGTATAGTTAAGGATCGAACCCAAAGGACAACCTTTTTAAGAATCCTTGTGTAGCATCCCAGGATTTGAGGCCTCGGATAACATGATCTTAAAAGGAATGATTGGACTACCCATATCACCAAGGTACACCTCCTTTTCTGGGAGCCCATCTCTAAAGAACTCCATAGTTAAGCGTGCTCATCTTGGAGTAGTACTAGGATGGGCGACCAGTCGGGAAGTTGATCCTGGCTTGCGCGTCAGTGTGGACAAAGTGCGCAGTTAAGGCTAGTGGTGGTCTGTGGGGCCAGTCGTCATTCCTGAAACTCTACTAGAGCCTTGGGCAGTGGGCCCGAACATTACAAATGGTATCAGAGCCATAACCCCTCCAGTAGGTGGGGCCCACATGGGCATGTGGCATGCCCGTCTTGAGCCGTGCGCTCCAGGCAAGTTGGAAAGGGCTATCCGTAGAGACGAGATGGATCCGCCCTTGCACTGGTAGCCGTGGACGGGAGCTGGGTGTCCATGGGCCATTGTGGGTCTGCACTGAAATGGGGTCAGATTATGAGGCCATATAGTTGAGCCTTGACGAGGACGTCAAGATAATAAGTGGGGGAGATTGTAACATCCCAGGATTTGAGGCCTCGGATAATATGATCTTAAAAGGAATGATTGGACTACCCATATCACCAAGGTGCACCTCTTTTTCCGGGAGCCCATCTCTAAAGAACTCCATAGTTAAGCGTGCTCAGCTTGGAGTAGTACTAGGATGGGTGACCAGTCAGGAAGTTGATCCTGGCTTGCGCGTCAGTGTGGAAAAAGTGCGCAGTTAAGGCTAGTGGTGGTCTGTGGGGCCAGTCGTCATTCCTGAAACTCTACTAGAGCCTTGGGCAGTGGGCCCGGACGTTACACCTTGTCAGTCGAATCTAGCTCAAGTAAAACTAATATTATGAATGATTGGTTGATTTGAGGTTACTTAAACTAATTGTAAGAAAGTAAAAGATGAATTAAAGTTGAGTTTTGATCAATGATATGGAATCGCTGGGATGGAACTGGGTTTCACCACTGCTACACATGCAAACACATTCAATCGTGAACAATCCAAGCAAGATGTAACAATCCAGATAGAGCTGCTGTGAAACCCCCCATACCGGTGTTAGGTTTGTGTAAGCATCACCTTAGGCATCAGATGTCTCGTTACCATCCGGATCACTTACTTATGGCTATGAAGATACAAAAATCCAACAAAGGTTGTGGGCCCCCTATACATGAGTTAGGCACACAGAAGCGTCACCAAAGGCACACATGCAAACACATTCAATCGTGAACAATCCAAGCAAGATGTAACAATCTAGATAGAGCTGATGCGAAACCCCCATACGGGTGTTAGCTTTGCGTAAGCATCACCTTAGGCATCAGATGTCTCATCACCATCTGGATCACTTACTTACGGCTCTGAAGATACAAAAATCCAACAAAGGTTGTGGGCCCCCTATACAGGTGTTAGGCACACAGAAGCGTCACCGAAGGCTAGATGGCTCGTCCCCTCACAGATCATACACTTACGACCTCGATGAAATCCCATCCTATTTCTAGTTGGGAAGTCAGACGCATTAACCGATAAGCAAGCAAGCAGTTAATATACGAGCAACATTGACGATTAACAAGAAGATACAAAATCCAACTAAGGTTGTGAACCCCCTATACAAGCATTAGGCGCACAGAAACGTCACCAAAGGCTAGATGGCTCATCCCCTCGCGGATCATACACTTACGACCTCAAGGAATCCCATTCTATTTCAAGTTTGGGAGTCAACTTGTTAAATGAAATTCAATCCTACATATAGATGTTCTCGCAATATAGGAAGAACAAAGATGAAAGCAAGCAATTAATCAAACTACAAACATAACGATTAACAACGAAATGAAGAGTTATATACATCGCCATGGAAAGTTTAACAAAAGAACATGGTTTGGGTGGGCAGCGGGGCTAGTCCCTGCACCCTAGTGAAATGGTACTACTCGCTCATGATGCGAAAAACAAGAAGAGTGAGAAAGAGAGAGAAATCTGCCATGAACTCGGTGCAGAAGGTAGTCACAACTCGGTGAAGAAGATACGGCCTCCTATGTCGTGTCGGAGCAGATCTGGACTCGAACGGGAGTTAACAAGACATACCAGACAGTCTCCCTCGTTCTGTCTTCCTTCTCTCCTCAACCTCCTTGGTTGCAACATAGGCAGTAGGTGAAATGAAACTGGCGCGGACTGGACTGGTTTTGGATCGGACCTATGTACAGGCAGCCTGTCGGCGTCCCAGAACCGATGCCCAAATAAGGACCATGTTGGTCCTATTTATAGGCACTGGACTGACCCTCATATTTTTGGTGTGATTCCAGTCCGAAAATATCTTGTCCAAACGGTTTGATAAAATCTTTGTCATACAGTTTGCTTTAGTGCCACTTTATCAAACGGTTTGGTATCTATTCAGTTTGCACTTCATCCCTTATCCAAACGGTTTCGCATTTCATGGATGCACGTAGTAGCAATTTGGCCATTCGATTTCGGCTCATGCGGTCTGCATTTAGGAAAAGCAAACGGTCTTGATAGCACTTTCATTTGATTTTGCATGCGACCGAAGAGACCAAACGGTCTTGGCACGTCACTGTTCCAAACGGTCTGGGATGTGTATAGCCCAAGCGGTATGTAGCCTTGCGGTCTTGCGTGCCTACTTTTCCATTCGGTTCCCATGCTTACTCCATTCATTTAGCAAGATCTGCATGTTTATATTTTATTGAAATTGTATGCATGCATGGTACTCTCCATTCGGTCTTGGCTTTCTATTGGAGTAGGTGGTCTTCACGTGATGGCTCATTCATTTTCATTTAGCTAGAGCTTATGTTGTTTACGTGGCCATCAAGAGAGTAAACGATCTCCATGCATTGCTTATTGGCAAAGGGTCTTCAAGTACCAATCAGCCATTCGATTTTCAAGCCATACGGTTTCAGCTAAACGATCTTGGAAGCCGGCACTTTTCCAAACGGTCTGCATATACGTGCTTTCTTCATTCGGTTTGCATGCTACAACATGCGGTTCTCATGCAAACAGGTTTGATGGAAAGCATAAAATAGACCCGCAAGCAACTCCATTCGATCTCGTATTGTGCTACATGTCCATGCGGTCTTGTGCAAAAGACCAAACAGTCTTGGATCAGCAAGTGGCCATTCAGTCTTTGATTACCAAAACCCAAATGGTCTTAATGCATGGCTTCCATATGGTCCCGCAGTCCGGCTACAAACGACTTTGAATTCTTGCTCCAACCGGTCTCGCAGTCTGGCTCCAACCAGTCTCGCAGCTAAACGGTGTTCGTGGCCAAACGGTCTTGCGACCTTGGCGCCCAAACGGTCTTGAGACCGCATGGGCTCAAACGGTCTTGAGATCGTATGGGTTCAAACATTCTTGTGACCGCATGGGCTCAAACAGTCTTGAGACCGCATGGGCTCAAACGGTCTTGAGACCGCATGTGCTCAAACGGTCTTGAGGCTGCATGGGCTCAAACGGTCTTGAGACCGCATGTGCTCAAACGGTCTTGAGACCGCGTGGGCTCAAACGGTCTTGAGTAGATTGATTGGTCAGGACCAGGGGTTAGGGAAGGTAGATTCTAGCTGATTGTTCAACTTTATCAAGACCTGCATCAATTCAAACATAATTTCAGTTAAAATCCTGATAATTGGATTAATTAAGTAATTTTGCACATTATGACTCGCATTGATATTTAATGAGTGAAATAGTATATATAGAGTTGAATTTGTTCCAAAGAGATAATTGAATTCCATGATGAATATGCATTCATCAGGGCACATATTTAAACCTAGGGTTAAAGGTATTTTCTCCAAGGGTATTTTTGGGTTTACCCCTTCATGGATGAGCTACCTTTAGTAGCTATCAACTAATGAATTATTTGATTGGCTGGGAAATTTGACAAAGGAAAGATAATCAGGTATATACACATCGTGAGAGAGCTTCTTGTGAGTGTGCTTGTATATTCTTAATAAATTAAGGCCACAGACACTTGGATAGATACTAGAACTTGACCTTTTTCTTTTTCTTTATCTTAAAGTTTCATATACTTATCCCCAAGCACCAAAATGAGCCATTTTCTCTCCACCACTTCCCTCCTTCTCCCAACCTCGTTCTCACTCTGTGATGCTATGAATTTTGCTATCCAAAGAAGAAGAAAGTGGGGATCTTCTTGGAAAAAGGATCTAGGGTTGCAATTGACTTCATTTTAGGGTTGAAAAAGCTTCCTTCTGGTGATCTTGACCTAAAAGAGTAAGAATTACTTCTTTCCTCCGTTTATTTCTTTGTTATCCTTCCTCCTAGCTTTCTCCAAGTCAGAACCTTCCTATTCCATGGTAGAAATTGCTCTAAAGCTCTAAAACCCTACCTTTCTTACTCCTTATGCTTAGGGTTTGCTCATTTGATGAAGAAAGGTGCTAGATGGACGAATTCATAGCTGATTATTGGATTTTCTACCCTACCCGCTCAAGTTTTCTTCTGTGTGGGATTTCATCTTCTCAATAGAGGTAAGTTTTATAACTTGCTCCATGTTTATTGTTTATTAAAAGCTTTCTAGATCATGTTCTTGCTTGAAAATGATGATTCATGCACTAAAAAGCTATGCTTGACTTGGATTTTGATTTTTATAATGTTCCTTATTCTAATTTCAGTTTTAGATGAACCTGTGATCATGTGTACATTATTACTAAGGTATACTTTGACTTGGATTAGGTTGGTTTGACGACCTATGGTGCTAAGCACCTATCAACCAATGGTCAATTGTAGGGTTTAAAGTTGATTTCATCTATAAACCCATGACCCGATGATGGTACCATTGCAACAACCCTATGATGTTGTGTTCATGGCAACTGATGGTCAAGATAAAAGGTTCCATATGATGGTGACAACCTATGGTCACCCCCTTAGGTAAGTTTTTGGATCAATTAGAAGTGTAATGATCAACCATTAAGTACCCTACTGATGTTATCACTCAATGATGACATTAGCTTGATATTTGATGCTGATTAATGAATATAGTGATAATCAAACAACCTATGGTGACTTAATGGTCACTAATGATAGTGGATCAGGTCTCCAAAACCTATGGTGAGTTAATCATGTAGTTGTACCATCAATTAAGCCTTAGACCAATGGTTTCTTGGGTCACTTGATGCAATCGTCAGACCTATACTATAATTGATGGTTTTAACATATGAACTTGACCCAATGGTCAAGATCTAATGTTTATTCCTCTAAGAAAGTGGAATGATGGCTAGTGTAATATGTTGGTTCTAATAATGTGATTTAGATGGTTTCCTTTATATGATCAACTTAAGGAGCTTACTTGTTGACAATGGATGGCTTGTTTTAAATGAACAGTCGATTGTGGGTTTTACCCTACTCTCAATGGAACTTTTTGTGTTGTTAATCAAGGGATGTCTAGGGTTAAATGGTGACTCTTTCTATAGTACAACTCAAGGACTTCATAGGTGGTTTATCCAAGGTGTTTACTTATGTAAACAACTAATGATCTTACCTTTTAAACATCCAATGGTTCTAGGTGACATTGTGGTATGGTGATACAGGTTCAATGATGATGGAAAAAATGGAGAGTTACCCTTAATAAGGTAGTCTTACCTATTCACTCATATGAATATAAGGGATGATAACCATATTGTGTTTATATGTAACCCTAATGAGTTATAACTTGTTATACCTAGATTTATTATAACTAAATGATGGTAATTGGGTATGAATAGTCCTTGAATGACTAATACAATCATGGAGTACTTTGTTATTGTTGTTGAAACCTTAGTATGCTATAACACGATGGTTACACCTTTATTTATGTGTGGGTTCATACTTGAGAATAGTATGGAATGTGATGGTGATGCTTCACCTTATGCATCCATGATCCAATGGGGATGTTGTGAGTTAGGGTTTGGGTATACGTGTTGATTAGTAACATTGATATAATTTATCATGTTGAACCTAACTCTAATGCAAATAGATAAAGATGAGTATTCATGTTTAATATTCCTATATGATGGAATTATGGTGGAATA
This sequence comes from Alisma plantago-aquatica, assembly GCA_963693085.1. NCBI lineage: Eukaryota > Viridiplantae > Streptophyta > Magnoliopsida > Alismatales > Alismataceae > Alisma > Alisma plantago-aquatica. The sequence continues at coordinate 1,893,926,371 of OY856409.1, read as the reverse complement.
ACTTCCTTAACATGATCATAACCTGAATGTGTTAATTGGTGGTTATCATAGCCACATGGTTGATACTTTCTTATGCTAAACATGTGCATTATGCATATGATAGGTGTTAATCATATCTAGATTCCTTGCATGTTTATGTAATAAAGGAATGTTCTTAATGTTAATATAACCCTTCTATGATTGTTTACTAATATCTCCTAGCTCATTAATGCAATATTATGTTAATCTGGTGTATTATATGTAAGTGATGTTGTTGAGCCTTGTTATAAGGAATGAAAAGATAATGATGATCTTATAGGGAATAATATGATGGTCTTAATGACCTTTGGGCATGGTTGACCCCTGAATGAGGTGTAATGCTCTTGTGTTGATAAGGGTTGATACCTTGTGATATTATGAAAAGGATTTATATCTTGTGATAGTATGATGGTCTTAATGACCTTTGGGCATGGTTGATCCCTGAATGAGGTGTAATCTTCTTGTGTTGATAAGGGTTGATACCCCATTGTATTGTGAAAAGGGTTTATATCTTGTGATAGTATGATGACTAGTGTAGTCTCATGAATGATAAGTGAATAGTACCATGTGATGATGAGATGAGAAATTATGTTTCATATGTTTTATATCTTTTCACGTTTTGATATTTATATGCTTCCTAGAAGTGAATTAGGGTTTTTATGTCCACTTGTTTGATGTAGCCTTAATTCACCCAATTGGAATAACTAGTCAAGTGAAACTCTAATCATGTAGTGCCCTGTGCCATAGATCCATCTGAGTGTCAGAACTTTCCAGATGGTGAAACAAGTATTCCTAAGGGAAACTCAGAGCACATACTGTTGAGTATGTGGGGGTGGCAAGTTGAGGATATATCCTTGTCATCTACAATGCAGATTGTAGAGGTTGGCTATGGTCATGCCTCATACATCTGATATGATTGAGAACGACTATGGTCGTGTCTCAGTGATTATATATGTGACAAGATTGGAGGGCAAATGTGGTTGTACCTCAGATGGTTGGGTATGTGTACCCACCTCCTTTCACTAGTGTCATGACCTATACCAAGGATGGACTAGGCTGTTAGTAGCTTGACCTTATGTGTCACTATGGCAGACAGACACGTACTGACCAGGGGCAGAGAAGTTCTTAGGAGTTCGGCTCTTCCTAGATCTTATATGGCACTGATTTCAACTTAGAAGTGGTTAGTTGGATTTTGAGTGGTATCCTTAATTTCCTCAGGGCTTAATAAAAGATGTAATACCACCATGTAGAATATTTGTTTAGGGTTATACACAATGTTTCACATTGGATGTTAACCCTTGTTTGTTATCTTTACATAAAGATGATACTTAGTGAAATTAAGAGGTATTAGATATACTTAGGTTGTGGATATGCTTAAGATTGTAGATACGTACATACGGTAGCTATGCTTGTGTTGATAACTATACTGCTACTGCCAATTATAATCATGATGCTAGTTATCTCAAGTTGTTAGTTATGTTTATCATGCTAGCCATGCCTTTGTAACTAGAGATGCATATACTGCTAATCATGCTTATTCAGATAGTTGTTCTTATGTTGTTAGCTTTTCTTATGATGTTGATATGTTCAACCAATTAGACATGCTCATGTTGTTAGCTATGCTATGTTACTAGAATTGCTCATGATGCTAGATATGCATATGCTACTAAATTGCTTATATTGTCAACAAGATAACGTATGACAGTCTGGCTAATGATGATAGTTATTATATGTTCCTTAATGTATTTTGTTAATCATCAGTACTACTGATCTTATTTGTTATATCTGCTTAATTTTCTTAACTATTTAATTACATAAAAATGTTGTAATCAATAAATGTCATTGGAGGTTATATCTCTTGCTGGGACTGGGTCTCACCCTTATGGCTCGCCACATTTTTTTTCAGGTAATCGGAAGTGACGAAAACAAACATGTGGTAGCAAAGAGGAGCTATAGTAATGAATCTTTGAAAAAGTTGATTAGATGTCTAGTGTGTCCTAGAGTCGTCCCTATACTCTCAGGTCCGGGCAGGGAAAGTCTGTATATGGTGTTTCAAACAAATCACAATTTAATTAGCATGTTAATGCTTTTTTGTGTGACATATAGAAATATTGTTATCCTATGTATATATGTTGTGGCTAAGGAAATAGATCAATTTGTATCAAATTCTTGGCATAGTATGGATATAAGAAAGATGTTGGTCTCTTATGCAAATGTTTCTGAGCTGGTGCTGACGTTGAAATCAGTTTTAATTTACCCATATTTTTGGGTATGTGATTAATTAGTGATTGATTGTGTTTTAATTTTTGATTAATCTCGTTTAGTGTAACGAGTTCTCACACACTTAGCATACCCAATAATGATAATATGGAATTCATACCCTTACATATTAGAATCTAAAACACTCAGGAAATTAGGCTGAATTGAGTGTCGATGACAGAGTTGAAAGGAAATGTGGTATGTAGAAAACATTGGAAAATCTACTAGATTTGCAGATGTTCACTTATTTTCTCTAGTGGAGTTGTATATAGTGATATTGGATATATATATAGGTTCTTGAAGAATTTATTTCATAATTACTTTTCTCTAGTAGATGAGAAACTTCATGGGGAATGTTTACTCATAAACAACATGTAATGAGAAGCTTGGAAAATATTTAGGATTTACACCACCTTGAATGGGACCATTGGTGGTAGTATTAATGTGGTAGTCCTACCTAATGAAATTGAGATTATACGTATCCATAAATAATAACATGGTGTATCCTGAATGATGACATACATGTACCAATTGTTAAACAAATATATTCATGGACATGGATATGATGATGCAATTGTTAATTTGATGAAAATATTAATGTGTCTATCCCCTAATGATTTCTAATTTGTTTTAGTATATTGTTACTAGATTTTATCAATTATAGTATGGAAGGAGGACCACTAACAATCTACCCTATCCGATTGGGATTCACTAAACCAATTTGTTTATTACAAGGTTTTTTTCACATTCTTTCTTATTTAAAAAATATATAGATTGGTTAGTCTATTATTAATCAGTTCATGCTAATGTATTTAAGATTCTCCCTGAACTCCAAGGTAACATTTACTCTAGAATAATATACATATGCTGATTTTTTTTGTATGACACGATTATAGATACTTGTGTTGACTTGAAACTACGATGCAATCTATGTACTGATTTAAAAACCATGAGAGGCAAAACTTTAGTCTTTCCTCTACCACCATAGATGCTTGGGTGCACTTTCATTACCAAACCCTATGATAGGTTGGAAATGAGGTGTTCATGTGACAATTCCTTACATAAAAGCTTTGTTTATGTTTGCCCCTGTATTGTTCTATTTCAATATGAATTAATTATTTTATCGAATCAACACATACAATCATTTTCATATAGAATTCATTCAATTTTTCATCTGATAAGTCTTGCGGTAATCTTTGCTCATTGCCTAGACAGTGACTATGAAAAATGCAACAAAGATGAGGATAAAGTGGGCTTGGTGGATGGTGGGACAACTGAGGCATGGACAAAGAGGGTAAGAAATGGAAACTAGGAAAGATCTAAGTATATTATCCTTCCCCTATTTTTTAGTGCTTTGAGTGTAAAGGAGAGTTACACTACATGTTGCTCATTGGTTTATGACATACAACTAATGTCCTACCCCCTCCATATAAAATTGCACATCCTACACAATGGGGAATGCTAACAATAATAATCTTGAGCTAGCATTTCTTAGGGGCTGAAGGTTCAACCTGATGTGCATCATCACTATAGAGAAGTGAAATGGGATAAACAAAAGAGGAGATAGGTATGAAGCTACTAAGTTTTTTGGCTAAAGTCAAGAGGCATCATTATTCATCCTATCCTCCCTGCACATGCAAAATTAGGGGTACTTCTTTTTTGATTCTGTACAATTGATATTAATCTAGTTTACTATGTCCTTTGGAAGGAGGCATCATTGCTAAATCTAGAATCTGAACAAGTTACCATGCCAACCTGATTGCACTTACATATACTTGCCAACTGGTGGCTATGATGATACTAGACCAATTATAACTAGTTGCAATTGTTGGGGATTGTGATCATGCTAGAGTGGATTATGTTGTAGGGGATATGATGGTTGAAGAGCTACTGCAAAGGGTTATGACACTACAAGAGTTACTTTCATTAATATGATGCATTACTATGAGGATGGATGTTGGTGGAGGTGTTGCCAATGTGTATGATGGCTCAAAGATGGGTGAGAACATGGATGGAATGTAGGATGGCATGAGAGCTCCAACTATTGCAGATGGCATGTATGATCCCACTGAGGTAAGGAGTTGATTGTGTATATTCTATTCAATTGGTCCTCCATTTGCATGGTAATGTGAGAAAGATAGTCTAGGCTTACCTTTTAGAACTATCCATGTGGACAAGTTTGTTGTATTATACCCCTTATGTTTTCTCTAACAAGAATTTTCTTATTATCTTACTAGCTTATTAGGTGTTATATTCATGCTTCACTTTCTGTGTAGGTCACAACAAGAATATTGATGGTCAAGGTATGTCTTAGTGGGAAAATTATAGCCAAAAAAGTCTTCAACACTAGTGGTCCACTGGTTCTAATAATGTGGTCCAGGGATACGGTTTATGCTATATTACACTGCACAAAAAATTGGAATTTCTTTTGCATGTATGATTCATCAGTATTAGTGTGCAATGCTAACCTCAAATATGCATTCAATATGTTGCATCATGCATGTTCTTGTGAGAATATGGTGATAGAATACTCCCAACATTTTATAAATGTAGCATCGTATGATACTATAATCCATAATCACATGTTAAAAAAGTTCCCACCATGATCAATTATAGATTCAGCATTTTAGTAACCCCTCTTGCAGGATATGGTGTTTGTCGTTGTCTCTAATAAATCCACATGTGCATTTTAAACTTCCTATTTTAATTGAATTTCTTTCTCCATAGGTTATTGCTTGTCCCCCACCCCACTTGAATAGTATTATATATGGTTTGCTGGCAGATCGCTGAGCATAGTGTTTCAACATTTAAACTTAGTGCCTTATTATTGGTAGTGAAACTTGATTTAATTCATATTCCTGGATATCATTATTGATTTCATATCAACATTTGAAAGGTTCATGAACGTTTTAAATAGCAGATCAAGGACATTCTGTTTCTAATTGTCCTGATGATATAGCTACTCAATGCATTAAGGCAACTCATTGGATGTTGTTTGTGTGTCTTTTATTTCTCCTTAACATTTGATATGGTTGTTTCAATAGGTTGCTCAAGTCTTTTTCCAACTAGGGATGAAGTTGATCTTTCTAACCGATTTCTTACTGAAGAAGAAATACAAAGCATGTAAAATACTCTAGTATGTCATGTTTGATCTTGAATGAGACTAAGATGAGTTCAGAATTAACTTCCAACAAAATTGTGTTGGTTAAGGAGAAAGCACTGATAAATCCCTAGAATGATGAACAACATTAGTGTAAAAGGTGTCTTTAGATTATTTTTTTTCCTATTCAAAGTTTGTAAAAGTGAAAGCCATGCAAAACTAAAGGAGTAATATACACAAACACTTGTTCATGAAGGAGATTGGCGACAGTGATTAAAGTAATATGAAGCCATTGGTTCTCTTTAGATCACAATCAACTTGCTGGAAGGAATGGACTAGTTTCCCTTGTATAGTTGATGATTTTGTTTATGTCAAAGGATCAATATGTATAGATTTTTCAAAAATATTTTGTAATAGGGGAGAGGTATACATCCTCCCATAAATGAAAGTATGGTTGTTGGCGTAATGAGTGTAACTTGTTCTAGTTTCTCTCGTGCATTGACAAATTACATATGTAGTATATGCATAAATCTAACATATATGTATGTGTAATAAATGGCACTACATATGAACTTGATGTATAATCTAACTATATATATATATATATATATATATATATATATATATGTGTGTGTGTGTGTGTGTGTGTATGTGTGTGTGTAGTTATTGTTGTTTTTTCCTACACATTAACTAACATAAAATGCAATAACTTCATCTTTTTGCTACATACTGACTACATACACAATTGTAGTTATACATTTAGCCACAATTACACCTACATTTAAATATATAAAGATAAAATCTAGCTACATTTCTAACTACATATATATTTGTAGAGAATGGATTATTTAACTATATATTTAAAAAATGTAGTTAAAGCCTTTAGCTATACAAGCATATATTACAATTTGTATATGTAAAGAAAAATGTAGTGAAAGCCTTTAGCTACAAATTATGGGGTTTTAGCTACATTTTTGTTTTGTAGTTAAAGATCATTTTTGTTGTAGTGTAATGAAAGAAAATGCCTTTGTTGTTTGTCATGACTTCCCCCTGTATCATATATACAAGGTCCAGGAGAGATTATATATCCTAAAGACCCAAATACATAACTCTTTATTGATGTTTGATTCAATGAAACTTCCATCCCGACCTCTTGTAGATTTTGTGACTCTACCAGTCTGAGACTAACCTGACATGTTTTCCATATCTCTAGTGCAAATCATGGATGTGGCTATAACTTCCTAAAAGTTACTTACATGTCCATGTATATTAAATCATATACACAAATTTTAGTATCCTGACATGTGGAAGTCAACCCTCAAGTATGACCATGTAGGCACCATACAATGTTGACTTGAAATCTAGTTTTTCGCATTATTGTCCCACACATAATGAGAATGTATGGAAACACATTAATGGTACTTGAATTTATTCATTTGTGACCAAATGTTGCCATGTTCTATAATCATTTTTCACACATATATTTATTGAATTAGTGCAACAAACAAGCCATACTCATTATTTTTAATCCAAGTTCATTGATCGACAAGTAATTGGATGAAGTCATATAAGTATTACACCAATTAACCAAGCATGGCCATGCATATATTGTGTCACTCATCAAGAAACATGGGATATCAATCCCATCATATTGAAGGGACAAATCCATCTATATAACTCATACTCCACGCCAATGTATCAACCAACACCACCTTTATTTTAAATTACTCAAGATTACATTGAATGTGCCACACTGCACGCTTCATTATGTGATAATTATACTGAAAATGGGTTTGTGGATTACACATTAAAATCCTATATTGATATTTGATTTTATCATTCATATAATGATCCATGAATCATTATCAAAGTGGTTAAATTAGATAAACTGGATTTGGTAGAAATTACCTACATCTCTTTCATTTTATCAAAATCCTATCACCATGAGTAATGGACATTTGTCACTATAAATACTAGACCCAGTGTATGTTCTTTAAAATAGACAAATTTCTTGATTAGGCATTTTGAGAAATAATTTTCTTAATGTTCATTGTATCTCATGTTCAATTCACATGGAGTCGTACAGCTTTGAACCAATAATTCTAGCAACATTGCCTATTTTCAATGTAACAGATTAAAATGAGGAACATAAAAATGAAATAACATTGTTATTCTAGCAACATTGTCTATTATTCAATGTCACAAATTAAAATGAGGAATATAAAAATGAAATATTGTTGTTATTCAATTCAATATAAAATGTGTCCTAATTACAATCACGAAGGATTTTAGATATTATACACCAACAAAATTGGATATAAAATAGTATAACTTACGTTTGAATAACTTATCATTTGCATATGAATTCTATGCTACTGTGAAATAAATACTAATATGCACCATTTGTATTGTGCAATCTAATTATTTCCTATACTCATCTTACCATCCTTCTAGTGATTATAGTTTCCTATGTACATTTTACTAATCTTATAGTTCTAATAACACATGAATCGACTAAACCCAAAGTGGAAGGCTATGTCACATACTATATTACATCATCTTAAAAACAGGAAGTAACAAAGTAATTAAGACGTTAGATACCAAGGACAATAGAGATTTGGGTGTTTAATGATAGATATAAACTTATAGATCCGTTGAATAAAAATCGTTATAGTAATAGTAGATGAAAATCAAAGAAAATGACTATGGATAAATGAATAGAGAAAACCCTACTAAGAGAGTAAGAGGCACTCTTCACAAGCTACTCTACTAGTTATAATACATGGTAAGGTATCTTAGATTCTTTTATCATTGCAATGGCATGTTTTCCTTCCTAGTGCAACCAACACGTGCCAAGACAGGTAACACTACCTCCTCTAATGAAAAAGCACCTAGATGTTTAAACTTTCACATTTTCTGAGCAAGTGGTTTTTGTAAGAACCTAAACCATTCCAGATCGATCTATTAACCCATGTTCTATCAAGATGGAGTATGATCATACACGCAAATAAGATATCCAACACCACAAAGGAATATAAAAAGAATAGTAAGAATATTTTAAGAGTGGTAATGCATAATTAGTAAGCATAAGATGATTATGAGGGTTATGATGTGCAAAATATGATAATGATGAGTGCACTACATTTCTATGACTACACACAAACCTAAAAAACTATCCTCATTTTCATAAAAAAAATTATAACAACCATGAAGAGATATAGAAGAAAACTCATAAATAATGAAGTGGAAGAAGATAAATATTAGGGGAGTAAGTCCCACATGTTCCTTAAGTTCATCTTGATTTCTTATGAGTTTCTGTATGTAGAAGGCTTCATATATGACATCGGTAATGATGGAATAAATGGTTCCAATCATTTTCCTTATTGGATGATGGAATGATGTGATTGATTTTAGTAATTGATTCTTATTGTGTTTAAAATGAGGATGCGATATGATGATTGTGTATGTGGATATCATTATTGTGTTCTTCCTTTATTTGTGTGCCTTTTCATAGTAAGTTGACATGGTTGTCAGTCTAACTTAAGAGCTTATTGAAATGGAAACTCATTTATGATCAAGTTTTTCAATTTTATTGTAGTGTTATGATGAAAACTAAGTGATCAAGTGATCAAAATTATGTGATCAACTAGTGAAGTTTTGATGCTTTCCATCAGCTTCCCTCAGTACAATTTATATAGATAGTATACTCCCAGAAATACTAGATGCATATAATAAAGATTCAATTATCTTGATTGATCCTCAAGGGAACCTCTTTTAACTTAGTCTTATATGGTCTACTACTAATACATTAGTACACATTTTATTTTTTGTTTTCCTTTTTCATGACCTATCTAATTTTCTCCTCTAATAATAAGTAAAGATGGAACATCAATCTCATTGTCTTGCTCTCTCTTAGCTTTAAACTATGACAATCTCTTAGGTGTTTTCTCTAATTTAACATGTAAGTATTTAATATGTCTATTATCACATCGTTCAATAACAATAAACAAGATGAAATTTGATAAGTATCCTATGCTTAATCGATGCAATGCAAATTTTGGAGTAAAACTTATATATATGTCAACAATATTTTGGCATTTATTATGCTTGATGTATAGAGAAAATGTATTATTTTAATATTTTAAAAATCAAGTCTCAAAACTGTATATAAACTATTATCATTTTTTTATAAAAGAATGATTTTTTTTATTTAAATGAATATATCATGGAGTTCAAAATGACTTATACTATGCATTCAACAAACTTGCCTTTAGCTAGTATTTTTGAAGTTTTGAATTTTTATATGCAAACGCAAAAATTCACAACACACTTATTGTAAACAAATTTGATCCCTAGGGGAATGTTTGAAACTAGTCATCATTATGATTCTAACAATTCAATGAAGGAAAGCCATTTCATCTAGAAAAACCTATTTAGAGATTTATCATTACCTAAAGATTTATCATTTTATGAAAACTATGTCGTAGTTGGAAAATAATGTAGTTTTCTATAATTAGGGGATGATAAGCTACACTTTAAGGTATCATTACCCGAGTGAAAATGGTCTTCAAAGTTCTCACTCTCAATTCTATTCCATGTACTATAGTCACTATGATAGAAAAGATTGAAAAGTATATGTAAAGTCTGGTCTCGCTGCCCAAGATCTAGGAAAGTTTTAAGAATGATGATTGACCTCTCAGACCACCACTGGTCTTGGCTATGCACTTTGTTGGAACCCTTTCTCATCCTAGGATCAACTTCTAGATAGGTGACCCATCCCATCACTACTCTTTGCAGAGCATGCTTAACTTTGAAGCACCTATTGATGGGATACCTAAAAAGGAAGTGCACCTTGGTGATATGAGCACTACAATCATTACTTTTAATATTAATTTATCTGAAGACTAAATTGTAACATGTTACAGTGTCTCCCGTTAAACTCTTGATGTCCTCGTTAAGACCCAACTATATTGCTTCACAATCTCTTAGCCATTTCAGTGCAAAACCAAAATGGCCCATATACACCTCTCTCCTATTTACAATTACCAACACAATGTTGGCCTTAGGGGATAGCTATTTCCAATATGCATGGACCTCACAGTTGAAGATTGGTGTGACACATGCCCATATAGGTCAACATACTAAAGGTAATTGCTTCTGATACCATTTGTAATGTGTAGGCTCACCATCCAAGATTTATTAGAGTATATGGAATGATGATTGGCCCCACATACCACCATTGGTCCCACTTACACACTATGTCTCACTCAAGACAACCCACAATCAACTTACCAACAAGTCACCCATCCCATCACCACTCTGAGCCTAACACACTTAACTGCAAAAATTCGATTGATGGTTTACCTAAAAGAGGAGGTAGAACATGGTGATATGGGTAGTAAAATCATTTCTCTTAATTATTGCATTCGAGACCTCATATCCCATAATGTTATAGTATAGTTTAATCTCTAGTCATTCATTTAGTGGCATAAGAGGAAGTCTATTTTTCTTGTGGATGTAGGGTCATGCTAGCTACTATCGAGGTTTATTTGTATCTATCTTATGCTCATGTATGTAGACGTGAGAATCAATAATTGGATATTGTACATTATATCTACATTAGCAAAGCTCATATCTAATCAAACCCATTTCACTCATAGACTCCATGAATCAACCAATGTTGTTATTGGAACATGGAGAGACATAGAATTCCGTATAATGAGCTTTGATATTTTAAAATCAAATGTAAGAAAGTCCCATTCAATGTGTTGTTCTATGGAGTCTACACATCCCATATTTATAATAGGCAAGCCATAAGGTGTGAGCACAAATTCATTTCCAATTTAGATCAGGTGCTGGTGTAGGAATGAGGTAGAAACCTTTCCATTAAAATTTTAATGAATGTTTATATAATTTTGCATGCAACTAACATTTCCTTGAAAATGAATTATGATTTTGATAACATCTATAACAATCTAAATTTCTATGTTGATTTGTTCTGATTACTTCTTTGGAAAACTCTATTAATTGCCTAAGACACTTTAGATACTGGCTTCACCTCCTATAGTGCAAGTGTAATGTCAAACGAGAAGTGACTTACAAATATATCATAATATGATTTCAATATGACTATATTCAACAATGTCATGAATTGAAGCTGAGTCAATTAAGAGGATATGATATAAGAGGAATATTTAGTTTTCTTTTGGGTTCGATAAGATGGTGGAATTTGTCTTTTATCTAATTCGAAGTATGAGTAATAACCAAGTAATGCAAAAATGACATAATAAAATAAGATGTATGTTATTCAGATTTGTCAATTGATTACTCACCAAACTTTCAATCAATATAAATCTCTAATATGATAGGATACTCGAAACATATACGATAGTTACTTACTACTAGTTTTCTATCTGAATAAAAGAAATTTAGCCTACATATATGCATTTCCATATTCTTCAATGCTAGCAATGGCCTTAACCTTAGAACAAACTTGAAAGATTAAAGCTTTTCTCTAAGATATCAGACGCAATGAAAATACGAGCATTATTCCGTAGCACAAAATAACAAACAACTATTTTCAAGAAGATAATTAGTTTTAGACGACAACACTGGTATTGTAAAGCCGTTTTTACCAAGTTATCATTTTTGAAGTCATTATAGTAGGCAGAAATCGTATGACTCTTTAATCATAAACCAAAAGCAGGTTGACTGTATGATCCAAGTAGCGATCCCATTCACTTCGCTAGCTTATTAATTATAGCTGGACGGTAATTCCCCTGGCGCTCTGAGCGGCGACCCTGGCATGGAGCGCCTCTTCAGGGTGCATGGTCGCCTGGCGAGTGGCATCATACTTCTCGCCGTCGCCCCACAGTGCATACGCCTCTTCCCCATGTGCAGCATCATCACCGATGAGGAGTTGCTCGTCAGGCATCCGGAGAGGGATGAATGCCTTGATCACGAACAGGATGGCTGTTGTCGCAATGACGTTCCAGACGATCACAAACAGCGCCCCGCCCAGCTGCTTTATTAGCTGGAGCATCCCGCTGCCATAGAACACTCCCTTGGAGCCGAGCTCAGTGCTGAACATGGAGCACAGAGTTGGCTCTGCCAGCAGGCCGGTGACAACTCCACCCAGAATGCCCGCGACAGCGTGCGTGTGAAACACGGCAAGCGTATCATCCACCTGCAATAATACCCTCACATGTAAATGTAAATATAGAGATATCCTCGCCCTCTCAGCTCTATAAATGCAAGATGTAGCTCTGTACAAACGGGCTATATGTACCACTGTTAGTCAAATCGACGATCAAGGTTATTACTTATTATCTCATAAGCTACTTGTAAATGTCAAATACACGTTACTTGAAACGTAATATGGAATAAGGGGTACGGCCTTTAGGGGCCATTTGGATGGTATATTAAAAAATAATGTCATACGGTGATACATAAAAAGTTACTACAAGCCATAAACAAATATGATTTTGCTAAAAGTTACAAGGGATTAGCCGTCTCTGGCGGGGGAGGCATGAAGGGTGGGACAGTTTGGTGTAATTCGATTTACCACTCAACTACAAACAGCAAACTAAAGTTACATATTAGTTTGTGAAATTTTCAAACCCAGTCCAACCATTAACTAATCGAAAACAAATTAGACCAAATAATTTTATTGTAGTTTGGTAGAAAAGGACTCTCATACGAGAAACTATAAAAATATTTATTAGAGATTTCATGGATAATGTAACTTCTTATGATGTCTTTGTTGAGACATCAAATGCAACTAGAACTAATCCAAAATATATATTTAGCAATGGAGCATATTAAAGAAATATAATTTATGGACCAAGATAATATCACTAACTAAAAAGAAATGGGTATTTTACTTCTTTGTTGTAGTTTCTTTACTTTTGATATTCATTTCATCTTTTTAGGGTTTAGTTTAACATATCAAGACACGTGAACTTATTATTGTCACATTTGTCTTCAGACACGTGAATTTATTTTGAATACTATGATCCTTTATTCATTGCAAAGTCATCAGCTCAGAAGATTGTTTATACAAATGATAACCTCCCATGTAAGCTAGAGAGTTTCAAAGGTAAAATCAATTGCAAAAGTGACATGCAACACATGTTTTGCAATAGCATCAAAAACATGGTTGTAACTATGAGGTATGCAGAAGAGAGTGGAAAGTCTTATATTGTTATTTTTGATACTGAGGTATCCTTGTTGGGACTTATACTTCAAAAGGGATTTCAAAACTGTTGGTGCAAATAAGAGATAGAACTAGAAAATATGAATAGGGGGTTGTTTTGGGAGGTCTAAGTATTAACTATAGTAGAAGGGCTAAGTGAAATGAGTTGGAAAAGATATGCTATAGTGAGATTCGAACCCGGGTTAATTTTCCACAAATAGGATCCTATAACCAACTCATCTATCAATTTACTTGTCTTTATATTAGAAAACTACCTATATATATAGTACTTGTGTATGCTATAGATGTATACATACATACATTTTGGTCTGGGAGGGGGGCTTCAGCCCCTCATTGCCTCCCCTAGATCTACCCCTAGTGCAGATGATTATTGCTTATTTTGATTTAGAGAAGACGAGAAAATATTTTAAATGCATCTCCTGATAGAGCTATGATGCCTTCATGATAGCTTGTATTTTGGCTTCTACAACATTGAATTCATGGCCAGAGTGTCCCAAATCCATTATACATTGACCATTACTTTCGAGAATATTTATTCATGATGCACTTGATCCAAAGTTGTAGTCAAAAGAGGCATCCACAAAGACAATTGGTTTCTTATCAACTAGAGAAGTTACATGGAATAGTATATCTTGACTTTTTAATATAACAGAACTTGATTCTTGGTGAGAGTTAATTGTTCTTGATGCTTCAGTGATGAATTTAATCCTACTTGTTGATGGCTTGTTGTTCCCCATGTGTGCAATCTCATCCTATTTGGTACATAGATGCCATCATACAATGGTTGTGGGAGTACTTGATTTGCATTGTCAATGACAGTGGAAATCTTGTCCTTTTTATTTAGATGGAAGAATTGCTGAGAGCAATTTAGGATTCCCACACTTATGTAGTTCGTCCATAGTCCCTCAGGTAGTGCAGAAGTGTTATCCATGTTGTTGCACTGGGGGAAAACTGGAGAGACATCCATGTGTCTTCTTGTTTTCTCAACATTGGTTAGTGATGCATTGTGAGACATCAACCATAGGGAATTTTAATTCTCTCTAGAACTTTGAGTTTCCAAAAAAATTTCTAGTTTCTATGGAAGTACAATTCCTAATCTCTGCATAGCCACTAGTATGTAGACTTTGTAGTCAACTTGTCATTGACCACATGATTCTAGGCCCAAAAGTCATTGCCTGAGTTTGGAGAGGGTGGGATGCCGTCGATTCTTTTCCATGATTTTTTAGGTAAGTGATGGAGGCTGAAATCCCAACCATGTTCACCTTCATTGCTGGTTAAGGAGCCGCTTCAGGATATTCCAAGCCCAAGGGAATGTGGGTGTTAGGCTCAAGATTTACAATGTTAATTTCAATTAGCCAATTGTGATGTCACTCATTGGAAATATGACCATCATAATAATGTGTTTGTTGTTATCCTCCAAGATGTATACGTATTCCAAATGAATCCCTAAATAGAAGAGCAAGGGCCAGACTGTATCCTTCCATTCCCTGAGTAATTCATTAGCATGGAATTGACCCATAGTTTAATAAATTAGTGATGAATTTCCGTGCATTCTTAAGCAACATTTAACAACACGATTGACACCACCAACGCTCTGATCGGTGAGGTAGTTCACCTTGAGTTAAATGGAAAAATGTAATGAACCAAAAATTAGATCCTACCCTATCCCCTAACTAGAAAGCTAGTTAGGTTTGTAACCAAACAAGGACTAAAATTTAGAAAACATGTACATAAGAATTTAATTATATGGCAACATGTAAAAGAAATCATTCAATATATTACATATATTTTCTTTACAACATAATGGCTAAATAGTAATAAATAATATGATTTGGAGTAACTGTTGACTCAAGGTCAATTAGGTCAATGTTGACTCACGTCTAAATTGACTAAACCCGTGTTTTGATGATGAATAACCATTCCACATATTTGTGTCTAATGTCTCTACTTGAGTGATTTCAGATTACGTATAGACACACTCCAAATGCCCTAACTTGTGCATATCAAATTGGAGAAAAGAGAAGTCAAAGTCTATACAAGTGCACATTTTTGTAATATGATGTAAATCTATTAGAATCATGTTGTAAATCATTTATAATGATTGTATGACTTGTAATTAAGCTTGAAAAAAATCAGGAGCACTTAGATCGAATGTTTAAGCACTCAAAAGCCATTTTCCAAAATTCACATCAGGTTGTTCATCGGTCGAGTTGTCAATACACAGAATTCGACCGATCCTGATTGGATCTTGAAAATGATTTTTGATCGGTCGAGTTTACACTTCACAGAGCTCGACCGATGGAGTACCTAACCAATTTGATTTTCATGGTCGGTCGAGTTTCCCCAGGACAAACTCGATCGATGGTTTGAATATCAGCTTTGTCTTTTACTCTATCGGTTGAGTTACCCTTATAGAAACTCGACTGATTGCACTGTATAGAAAAGTACAAAAAAATGCTTCTAGCCGTTTTGGAGTTGCAACAAGTGAAAATATATCCGTTGCAAGCCACAAAATGGCTAGTTTTCATTCTCAAGTGTTCCCAAAGGCTAAGAGGCATCCCCCACTATAAATAGGACCCATTGGGCTTCATTCCAAGGTTGAGCATTCAAGGCAAAACTCTATGTGAGGTTCCTTTTCTATAGTTGAGTGCTTCCTACAACCTCCTCTCTCTCTAAGCTTAATCACATGCTACATTCATTAGAGTGACTAGGAAATCTATAAGAGAGTTGGTCGTTCATCTATATCTTATGAGGCTCTCACTTCCACCATCTCCCTATCTCTCATTTCAACCATGAAGATGAAGGCTCTCTCTCTTGGCTAAGAGAGGTCAAGAAGAACAAGGGAAGGAGTCCCTTTGTGAAGATCAAGGCTGAAGACTTGGAGCAAGAGTGAGTAAGCCCTTGGTGAAGGCAGAAGACTCCTTGCTCAAGTGGGTAAGTCCTTGGTGGAAACTTCTTCGAATGAAGGTGAAGTCAGAGGCGGAAGATCCAAGAAGAGTGGGTAATCCCTGCAAGGCTGAAGACTTTTGCATGAGTACGTAAGTCCTTGGAAGAAGGCGGAAGACTCCTTGCAAAGTGGATAAGTCCTTGGTAAGGTTGAAGACTCTTTGTATTGGATAGGTAAGTCCTTTAGTGGTCATGTATTGTATCTCTTATAATGAATATAATGAAGATGCAAGGTTAAGAAATCCTAGAGGTTGACCTATCTAGGTAGTGGGCTGACTCACTTCTAGTTTGAAGTGTGGAACTACTCTAATCAGATTGTCAATTGGTGTATGTTCAATCTCTCTCTCCCTTGCTATGCATGTCTTAGTTGCACTCAAACTTCCTATTTAGAAACCTTATTTTGTGATATATCTTGAAGGTCTAATGAATTTTGTTTATGTGCATTCATCTCTATTCACCCCCCCCTCTAGAGCATCTAATCACTCATATAGGATCTAACAATTGGTATAAGAGCGGGCTTCTCCAAGCATACTTCAACAAGTAGGAGAAGATGGGTGACTACCAAGGAGGGAGATACTTGATCAGCCTACCAATCTTTTATGGGAGTAATTTCTTCTATTAGAGAAGAAGACTTCAATTCTACATCCAAGGATCAAGTCTTGAGATGTGGAAAATGGTGAACAACCCATACAAGCTACCAAAGACAAAGATTGAAGAATGGGATGATGCTACCTTGAAGAAAGCAACCTTGAATGCTAGAGCCATGCACATCCTTTATGCCTCCATGACCTCCACCGAGTTCCACTGGATGTTTTCATGTGAAACAGCCTATGAGGTATGGAGAAAGCTATGCATCACTTATGAGGGGCCATATCAAGTGAAGGAAAGCAAAGTCTACATGCTCAAAGGACTGCTTGGGAACTTCAAGATGGGAAAGGAGGAATGGATAGCCAGCATGTACTTAAGGCTCAACACCATTGTGAATGGTCTTACGGTTCTAGGTCATCCTATGTCTAGAGGAGAGATCAACTCAAAGATCCTTAGAACTCTTCCCAAGAGGTGGGAACTCAAGGTGACTTCCATTGAAGAAGCAATGTCTCTTAAGGATGTCCCTATTGAAGAGCTCATTGGAAATCTACAAGCACATGAAGCCACACTTGATAAGAGGGAGGAAGTAGAAAGACAAGAAGAGAAAGAACTTAAGAGAATGAAGAAGGCTGAAATCAAAGCTCAAATCAAGGCTATTCTTGGTCAAGCTTCTCCATCCTCTCAAGTTAAAGAAGATGCCCTATACTCCAAGGGTAAACTCTACAAAGGCAAGTCCTCCTCCATCCGGTGCTTCACATGTGGAAAGAAGGGTCACCAAGGAAGATCATCCACAAGGTAAAAAGACCCATCTTCATAAGAGAAGAGAAGAGAAGTACAAGAAGAAGGAGAAATGGCACTCAAGCTCAAGTGGCTCCTCCAACGCAAGCTCAAGTGAAGATTCAAGTGAAGGATCAAGCTCAAGCTCTAGTGATGAAGGGGAATGCCATTTTTCTCTTTTGGCATCAATAAGTAAGGACTCAAGTGAGGTAAATCTAAACTCTTTAGATAAAGAATCTTTGATTGCTATTATTCATGATACTTGTACCTCTCTTAAGTCTTATAAAAGGAAAAAGAAAAAGCTTGCTAGAATTGTTAATAATTTACATGTAGAATTAAATGATCTTGAACATGCTAATTCTTGCTTGCTTGATGACAAAAATGCTTGTCTTAGCCAAGTAGACTCTATTAAACTTGAAAATGCTAGTCTACTTGATAAGATTAGATTTCTAGAAGCTCAACCTCTCATACCTAGTTCTAATGAAGAGCATACTTTAATAGCTGATTCTATGATGCATAATATTGATGTTCTTAAATCTGAAAACAAGGACAAAGATTTTTCTTTGCAAGGATCAGAATCTAAAAATGGTGTTCATCTTTCTAAGATTGTTGTGCTTGAAAATGATAATGCTTCCTTGCTTGCTAAAATCAATGTTCTTGAATCTTGGTCTAGTTCTTCTAGTAGAGAGAATGATGTTGCTTCTCTTCATATTGATAGATATTGTTATTTAACTAAAGCTCTTTGCTTAGAAAATGATATTTTGCATGCTAGAGATAATATCAATCATTTGTCTTCTACTATTACTTCTCTTATGAATGATAATGATGGTTTGATATCTTCTTTGCAAAGATTCTTAGTTGGTAAAAAGAATCTTAATGACATCCTACACCATACTACTAAACAAATTGGTATACATGGTTTAGGGTATGATAGTAGTCAAAGGAACAACAAACGTAAAGGACCTCCAATATTCCATGGATAATCCTCTAGTTCCAAGACTATGGGAAAATGCAACTATTGCAATGAAATTGATCATTATTCTACTTGTTGTCCTTTTAGGAAAGCACCCTAGAGTAATAGGACTTGGGTTTCTAAGCTAACCCTCCAGACCCAAAAACATGATTGGGGACCATTTCATCTTTCTTCTTGTAGGTACTTGCAAATGGATTGACTTGAGTTATTGAATTGTAAATTGACTTCTCAATCCACATGAAAGAAAAAAGGTGAGATGTATAGAGGGTGACAACAAGTGGAAAAGAGAATGATAAGAACAAAGGTAATGTTTTCTTTCTTATAACAATTTCTAACTTGTTTTTGTCAAGCTAGTGTGCACTATGCATGTGGTTTTTGAGTCAAAAGTGGTATTTTGTGTTTCTCTTCACACTCTTGCTCAAAAATTGTTTCTAATTCTTATATAATGCATTACTAACTTTCTTAGACATATTTGGATACAGTTTGTATTTTTAGCATGCCTTTAAATATGTTTTTATGAAATATATGTGCCTTTTGACAACAGCTCTATCGGTCGAGTTTGTCCTGTTTGAAACTCAACTGATAGGCACAAATGGGTGTTTCCAACTGCTATCATCGGTCAAGTTGTCAATGCACAGAACTTGACCGATAACACTGTGCACAAAATATACATTTGGCTTATTGAATGAGAATTTCCCTCTCAACTAGATTTTCTCAACCAATAGCCTTATTCTTTGGCACTCCTTTGGTACCTTTATATATGCATATTTTCATGTTCTAAATTGCCTATCTTGCTTACAACTCTATCCTGCTAATTGCTCTAAATTGGTACATCTATATCTTACAATTACTTGCTTTGAGTTGTTTTGCAGGTTTTGATGATGATCTCTTTGGATCTTTTAGTTGTGTATTAAATTGCTTCCGTTGTGCTCTAACTTGCTACATCTATCTAGTTGTATTTCTTGTTTGGATACAACCTTGAGGTTCTTAGTGGTGATCATATTTTGGTAATGATGCATACTTGTTAGTGAGTTATATCCTTTCATGCTTCTAAAATTTCTTATCTCTTTATTTGGGTATATCTCTACATCCACTCATAGCGTGCTTTATCTTGTGTATCTTTTGGTATCTCTTGCTATGACCTAGATCCTAGTAGGAGTCCTAACTTGTGATATCATCTACTAGTAGTTCACATACATGTAGTTCTGACCTTATTTATAATTGGCATCTTTGCTCATCTAGTGGTATTTCACTATATGCTATGTTTATATCTTGTGTCATACTTGCTCAAGCTTGTTCTTTGAATTGCATATCTAGTATCTTGAGTTGCTCGCATAACATTGTGATGCAGGGCACATAGAGCTGCATTGTATGTAGAAATTGGAGTATTTTTTGGATTTTATGTAGATTTTGCTCCAATTTTAGTTTTTGCTGCAAGAGTAGTGTTTTTTATGCAGAAATGACCTTCCGAGCAAGACTCATGCTTTGCCATGAGCCCTGACACTTTTTGGGAAAATTCTGTCATCTTGAGGGTCAAAATTGCATTTTATTGTTTTTCTGCAACACTTTATCTTGCCTTTTGGGGTTGTTCAAGTGCATACTTTAACTTGCTTTTCCTTCTATGCTTGTACAAGCCCCTATCTATGCTCTTCCACTCTCCTCATATAACTTTTTGTTATCTCCTTTCCCTTAACAAGTGGTGTTTCTTATTTCTTCATACCCCCACTTTTTGAAATGACATAGGGAGAGAAAGGTATGTATGTCTTCTTTTGACAAAAGAGGAAGAAGGAATGTCTTACATGAAGAGGAGAAGCATGTCCATATAAAGGGGAGAAGGTAAATGGGAAAAGACATATGTTTAGAACATATATGAGTAGAAGACATAGTATTCTATAAATGTTATGAAAGATAACCATGCAGGAGAAATAACATCAATTGAGGGGGAGTATGAGAACTCCACTAGCATCAATAGAGGGGGATCATATGAGCTCAATCCTATTGAAACCCATAGGTTTCTTCGAAGGTATGATTTTACTTAAAAGCTTTCAATACATTTATGGAATGGTTTGTCATCTTCAAAAGGGGAAGAATGTTGACTCAAGGTCAATTAGGCCAATGTTGACTCACGTCTAAATTGACTAAACCCGTGTTTTGATGATGACTAACTATTCTACATATTTGTTTCTAATGTCTCTACTTGAGTGATTTCATATTAGGTATAGACACACTCCAAATGCCCTAACTTGCGCATATCAAATTGGAGAAAAGACAAGTCAAAGTCAATATAAGTCACATTTTTGTAATATGATGTAAATCCATTAGAATCATGTTGTAAATCACTTGTAATGATTTTATGACTTGTAATTAATCTTGAAAAAAATCAGGAGCACTTAGATCAAATGTTTAAGCACTCAAAAGCCATTTTCCAAAATTCACATCAGGCTGTTCATCGGTCGAGTTGTCAACACACAGAACTCGATCGATCCTGATTGGATCTTGAAAATGATTTTTGATTGGTCGAGTTTACACTTCACAGAACTCAACTAATGGAGTACCTAACCAATTCGATTTTCATTGGTCGGTCGAGTTTCCCCAGGACAAACTCGGCCGATGGTCTAAATATTGGCTTTGTCTTTTACTCTATCGGTCGAGTTACCCTTATAGAAACTCAACCGATTGCACTGTACAGACAAGTGCTTCTAGCCATTGTGGAGTTACAACAAGTGAAAATATATATGTTGCAAGCCGCAAAATAGCCAGTTTTCATTCTCAAGTGTTCCCAAAGGCTAAAAGGCATCCCCAGCTATAAATAGGACCCCTTGGGCTTCATTCCAAAGTTGAGAATTCAAAGCAAAACTCTATGTGAGGTTCCTATTCTATAGTTGAGTGCTTCCTATAGCCTCCTCTCTCTCTCTAAGCTTAATCACCTGCTACATTCGTTAGAGTGAGTAGGAAATTTGTAAGAGAGCTGGTCCTACATCTATATCTTGTGAGGCTCTCACTTCCACCACCTCCTTATCTCTCATTTCAACCATGAAGATGAAGGCTCTCTCTCTTGGCTAAGAGAGGTGAAGAAGAACAAGGAAAGACTCCCTTGGTGAATATCAAGGATGAAGACTTGGAGAAAGAGTGGGTAAGCCCTTAGTGATGGAAGAAGACTCCTTGATCAAGTGGGTAAGTCCTTGGTGGAAGCTTCTCCGAGTGAAGGAGAAGTCAAAGGCAGAAGATCCAAGAAGAGTGGGTAATCCCTGCAAGGTTGAAGACTTGTGCAAGAGTAGGTAAGTCCTTGGAAGAAGGTGGAAGACTCCTTATAAAGTGGGTAAGTCCTTGGTAAGGTTGAAGACTCTTTGTATTGGATAGGTAAGTCCTTTGTTGGTCATGTATTGTTTCTCTTATAATGAATATAATGAAGATACAAGGTTAAGAAATCCTAGAGGTTGACCTCTCTAGGTAGTGAACTGACTCACTTCTAGTTTGAAGTGTGGAACCACTCTAAATTGCTTGTCAATTAGTGTATGTTCAATCTCTCTCTCCCTTTCTATGCATGTTTTAGTTGCACTCAAACTTCCTATTTAGAAACCTTATTTTGTGATATATCTTGAAGGTCTAATGAATTTTGTTTAAGTGCATTCATCTCTATTCACCCCCCTCTAGAGCATCTAATCACCCATCTAGGATCGAACAATAACAAGTGGTGAATTCATGTTCATAAATATTAATAATGTTTCATAATTTAAATAAGTAAAAAATTAATGGACGTAATGTATGAAATGAGTAAAATGTAGATTTTTTGTATAAAATAATAATGTATAAGTCTTTTTGTAACAATGTGACATTGGCATGACCTAATTAAGTAGATGTTGATATAATGCTTTAATAGATATAATAATAATATGTCAAAATATCTAATCGTGTCATAACTCATAAAAAAATCTCAAAATAAGAATGAAATAGTGTAAACGTGTTCCTGGGTGCCTATTGCATTGGGAACCATGTTTCACATTATTTTCATAATAATGATTATCTTAATTCTTTTTGGAAGAAAAAAAAAGGATAACCAAAAGTATTAAATAAATTACTAAAAGCCTCCAAAAGTGTAATTAAACCCAGATTCGAAATCTACATACTAAAATAAGCCTACCTATGAATTTTCAAATAATTTCGACAATCTTTAATGTTTTAATGTGTTAAAGAGAGAGAAAGTATAATAAAGCCCAGAATGTTATATAATGTTTTAAATAATCTCAAAAGAGAAAATTAATGGAAAATTCATGTTTGACTAGTAGGTTGCTTGGAGGTGAAGTTTCATAATAATTTATGGCTTCTAGATGTCTCTAAATCAAGAGGGAAGAGAAAATATAATTTACTTTAAAAGAATTAAATAAAATACTTAGAATATCCAAAACTATAAAAAAAGTCAAAACCGGTTTCTACACGTCCTAATTAGTCTAGGTATCAAGTTTTATTTATTTGGCCTTTGTTTTTTCACCCAATTTGATTGGAAAGAAAAAAAGAAAATAATAACATATCACTTTATTTGAATTTGACTTCAATGTCACGATACACTTAGTTTTGGAAACATAGTCGATTAATGCTACTTTTTGACCACTGCATCATGATCCGACAAGCGATAAATCATCACTACCTCACAAATGATATGGAAATAGGTGGGTTTAAAATGCATCTAAAAATCCAATTTTCTCACACTCTACTCCATATTTTCTCGATCTTTCTTCTCGTCTGATTTCTTTGATTCATTATGTATGATTTGATATCTTACTTGTGACCTAACATTAAGAATTGAAGAATCTATCAATTTACTTCTCAACGTTTCTTGAACCGATCTTTGTTGGAACCCTAAGGATCCACCCTATAAATATCTAAACCCACCCCGAGTTGTGCATCACTGCTAGCTTCTTGCATGTGGGATAAATATCACAACTCATTGTTGTTTCAGTTACCGCCAGTTGAAACTCTGCTCTGAGTTTATGATGCCTCATTCCAGTACTGGCATCACCATCATCCAATTCAAATGAGTGGTGAGTTCCTGGGTCTTTATTTTTCTCAAACTGTGGGTTTTTATCTTGTAAAATTGCTTGTCTGGTGTTCGTCCAATTCACTCTACCACAACTTCGCCCCGACACCATAGGGGTTAGGGGGAAGATAACCCTGATAGATTTACCTCCCTACCCCTCTCATTTCTTTCATGTATTGTTTGTCTGAGAGGGTGTTTCGGTTGATCACCTCTTGAATTTCATCTAAATGCCACTTATAACATGGGTGGGTAAAAGAAATCCTTGCCATGTCACACCTATGATCCAATATTTAATTTAGGGGCAAATCAGTCTTTTCTATTTAAGTTTCCTTAATTATTTAATAAATAGGATAAATCTTGTATAAATCATAACTTTCTCTCTACTTATCCAAAAATTACAAAAAAAGTATATTTTGGAATCCTTGAAAATTTCTCTATCTTTTGGTCCAGTTTGCATCACTTGATTTCAAAGTTTTAAAAACAAAAATTTTTAGGGTTTAATAATCCATATTCACTTAATAATGACTAAAGAAAGATTTTTATGGATTAAAATGAGATCTTAGATCAAATCCATGGTCTAAAATCTTAGAATCTCTCTTTGAATAATAGCATGTGTCAATTTCGGGTTTTATGAAAGATTTGAGTTTAAGGGTTTTACTATCATTAAAGACAAAATATAATATCATGATTAAGAAAGATGTTCTTTTGAGACAAATATCATTAAGAAACCCTAAAATCAATGTTAGGTCTTTAACATGTGTCGACGTAGAGTTTTACTTATGATTTTGGATTTCTAGGGTTTTCACAATACATAAATATATCAGAATATAAATCATAATCTATGAATGAAATATTACATATAGGTTTGAGTTGACTTTAGGATTGGAAGATTAGGATTTGATCTCTGACTTAGCACTCAAGTTAAGGTATGTTTGCATCACCTATTATTCTTGTTGAGCAGTAAACCAAATCTATCTCTCTATTGTTAGCCTAAACAATCTCTCTTCTGAGAATTTATTCCATGAGAAACATTGAACATGATTATGATCTTATGATCATTCTACTTTGTTGAACTTTCTTTTGAAATCTAACTTGTACCTTTATTCTTGATGAAACCCTAATTTTTCCACTTACGTGGTTGATGTTAATTTTGTCCATTTTTGAGATGGAAACTCTATTTATTCTATAAAAGACTATACTTTATACTTTCCCTAACATTTATTGCATGTTATGTGACTTTGTATCCCTAGAGTAGTGTAATTACATTTGTTTTTGGGTTGTTTGCCCTTATTATATTATGGAGATGAAGGTCGTGTGCCCCATACCCTGGATTTATGCATACTTTTAATATAATATGCAGGTGATTGTGTGCCATACTCTATTAGGTTTCAAAGTTGTGAGCCTTGGCCTCCATTGTTATTTATAATATTCTAGTGCTATGTTTACCTCACATGCATCCATGTTGATATTTTTTGTGTAAAGAAGCCGAATTCTATAGTCTAAAGTAGGGTTCCATGTATGTTTCCTCTTATGTGCAACGGTTTCTGTTTCTTGAACGTTATGAAGTATAGATCGTAGAGCTGACCTATTTTGTAATGACTTAACTACAATGTGGGCCATGCTCTTGTCCCATAGCTTCCCCTGACCATTCAAGAAATGGTTGACAAAGCTTTGGTTGTTGAGTCTTATCTAGGATATCAACCTAAGGAACATGATAAGAAGATGAAGTTTTCAAGTGATGATCAGAAGATGGACAAGTGTGCTAAGTGTAATGAATATCATCCTCCAGAGAAGTGTTCACATGGTGGAAATAAAGATATACCTCGACCTGGATCTCAAATTATATGTCATCATTGCAATGAGCCTAGTCATATCTGACATATATGTCCCCATGTTCGTGATGGGCACGCACCAGCTCAAAAACAACAACCTCGAGTACCTCCTCAGAATAATGGCAATAATAATGGAGGAAGAACTATTGAGAGACGTGCTAAAAGAGTCTTTGCTTTGAATGGCAACAAGTTAATGAAGAATACCATGTTGAAGGTAACTCATAATCTCTTAGTTATACTTTAAATATATGTTTTCTATTTTGCATGTGTACCTTAAAGATGAAAGTGATGTAGTACATGAGATTTGGAAAGACTTTCTTTAACCTATAGTGTTGTGTGAGTTAGTAGGAAAAACATTTTAAACGGGTTGGGTATAGGTGACTATTTATTTTAGGATAATTAGATTTCGAGGATGAAATTGGTTAAATGGGTGGAGTGTTGTAATGAACTAGAACTTAGATCCTACCCTATCCCCTAATTAGAAAGCTAGTTAGGGTTGTGATCAAACAAGGACTAAAATTTTGAAAAATTTACATAATAATTTAATTGAATGGCAACATGTAAATGAAATCATGCATAATATAATATATTTTCTTTACTAATATAATGGTTAAATAAAAATAAATTGTACGCTTTTGAATAACACATGGTGAATTCATGTTCATAAATATTAATTATGGTCTCATAATTTAAATAAATATAGAATTAATGGACATAATGCATGAAATGAGTAAAATGTAGAATTTTGGGCATAGTAATAATATATAAGTCTTTTTGTAACATTGTGACATTGGTAGGACTTAATTAAGTAGATGTTGATATAGTATTTTGATAAATATAATTATAATGTGTCAAAATTACTAATGGAGCCATTAAAAAGAAATCTCAAAATAAAAATAAATTAGTGTAAACGAGTTCCTTGGGTGCCTATTGGCTTGGGAACCAAGTTTTGTTTTATTTGCATAATAATAATTATCTTAATTCTTTATGGAAAAGAAAATAGGATAAAAGCCAAAAGTAATAAATAAATTACTAAAATTCTCCAAAAATAGAATTGAACCTCAGATTCGAAACCTACATACTAAAATAAGCCTATATGTGAATTTTCATCTAATTTGGACAATTTTTAATGTTCTAATGTGTTTAGGAGAGAGAAAGTGTGATAAAGCCCAAAATATTAAATGATGTGGTAAATAATCTCAAAAGAGGACATTAATGAAAAATATATTTTTTCACAAGTTTAACGTTGCTTGAAGGTGAATTTTTCACATTAATTGATGGTTTCTAGATGTCTTTAAATCAAGAGGAAAGAGAATATATAATTACTGTAAAAGAATTAAAGAAAATACATATAGTCTGCAAAATTAAAAACTAATCTCAAAACTAGTTTCTACATGCCCTAATTTGGCTAGGTATCAAGTTTTACTCAATTTGGTCTTTGTTTTCTCACCCAATTTGATTGGGAAGAATTTTTTTTAATTACAGATCACTTTATTTGAATTTGATTTAAATGTCACGATACAATCAGTTTTGGAAACATAGTCAATTCACACTGCTTTCTGACCACTGAATCATGATCAATTGATTGGTAACTCATCACCTACCTCACGAATGATATGGAAATATGTCGTCTTAAAATGCATCTCGAAAATTCTATTTTTCTCGCACTCTACTCCATATTTTCTCGATCTTTCTTCTGCTCTGATTTATTTAGTTCATTACACACTGGCTGATATATTACTCATGACCTAACATTAAGAATTGATGAATCACCAAATTTCCTTCTCAAGGTTTCTCAAACTGATATTTGTTGGAACCCTAAGGATCCACCCTATAAATATCTAAACCCACCCCAAGTTGCACATAGCCACTAGCTTCTTGCCTCTGGGCTCAATTTCACAACTCATCTTTGTTTCAATCACTATCAGTCAAAACTTTGCTCTGAGTTTATGATGCCTGGAATCACCATCATCCATTTCAATTGAGTCATGAGTTCCAGGGTCTTTGTTCTTCTCAAACGGTGGGTTTTTAGCCTGTGAAATTGATCATTTGGTGTTTGCCCGATTTGCTCTACCGTAGCTTCACCGTAGAGCCATAGGGGTTAGGGGGGAGATAACCCCTGATAGATTTACCTCCCTACACCTCTCATTTCTTTCATGTATTGTTTCTCTGTGAAGGTGTTTTATTAAATCACCTCACGAATTTCATTTGAATGTCACTTATAACACGGATGGGTAAAAGGCACCCTTGCCATGTAACACACCTATGATCAAATATTTAGTTTAGGAGAAAATCAGTCTTTTGCTATTTAAATTTCCTTAATAATTGGATAAATCTTGTAAAAAGTCTCTCTGCTTATAGAAAAATTACAAAAAAATATGTTTTGGAATCCTTGGAATTTTCTCTATCTTTTGGCCTAGTTTTGAACGGATGATTTCAAATTTTTAAAAACATGATTTTTAGGGATTAATAATCCATATTCACTTGATAATGATTGAAAAGATTTTAATGGATAAAAAGTAGATCTTGGATCAAATCCATGGTCAATAATCTTGGACTCTCTCTTTGAGATAATATCATGTGTCAATTTAGGTTTTTATTGAAGATTTGAGTTTAAGGGTTTTTCTATCATTAAAGTTTAAATATAATATCATGATTGACAAAGATGTTCTTTTGAGTCAAATATCATTAAGAAATCATAAAATCAATGTTAGGTTTTTAACATGTGTCGACTAGATTTTATTGATGATTTTGGATTTCAAGGGTTTTCATAATACATAAATATATTTAAACCCTAATTGATGGATCAAATATTACATGTAGGTTTGGGATGACTTTAGGCTTGGAAGAATAGGATTTGATCTCTGACTTAGCACTCAAGTTAAGATATGTTTGCATCACCTATTATTCTTGTTGAACAATAAAACTAAATTATCTCTCTCTTGTTAGCATACAAAATCTCTCTTTTGATAATCTATTCCATGAGAAATATTGATCTTATGATCATTCTACTTTGTTGGACTTTTGTTTGAAATCAAACTTGTTTCTGTATTCTTGATGAAACCCTTATTTTTCCACTTATGTGGTTGATGTTATTTTGTCCATTTTTGAGATGGCACCTTTATTTCTTCTAAAAAAGACTACTTTATACTTGCCTCCACATTTATTGCATATTATGTGACTCAGTAGCCCTAGAGTAGTGTAATTACATTGGCATTTAGGTTTTGTGCCCTTATTATATTCTTGGGATGGAGGCTTTGTGCCTCATACCTAGGTTTTGTGCCCAGTTATATATATATATATATGGGATATGGTTGTGTGCCATACTCTATCAAGTTTCAAGGCTGTGAGCCTTGGGTACCATTGTTATTTATAATATTCTAGTGATATGTTATTCTCACATGCATGCATGTTGATATTGTTTGTGATGGGTTTTGTGCCCAAAAATATTTATGTGTACTTGCGTGGCACAACTTTTATGTTAATTTAATGGCAAGTATTCTCTTTGTTATCAGTTCTTGAATTCTTTCATGCACAATTGGGTAGTCTATTCCTTTTCTTTTGGGAAGCCTTGATTATTTCATGTTTTTTATATTTTAACATTTCTCAATACTCAATTTAGTA
The DNA here is from genome assembly GCA_963693085.1 of Alisma plantago-aquatica. Taxonomy (NCBI): domain Eukaryota; kingdom Viridiplantae; phylum Streptophyta; class Magnoliopsida; order Alismatales; family Alismataceae; genus Alisma; species Alisma plantago-aquatica. The sequence goes on along the minus strand of OY856409.1, from coordinate 1,893,897,004 downwards.
TGCACATACCATCATTTGCTAATGTATCTACTTTTCTCCTTTTTTTGCTGGGGTATGCTTTGAAGCCCAAGTATTGGTCAAGATGAGACAACCAATTTGGACCAGGATCTCATCAAGTTGAACTGAAACCTTGTGGGAAACTTTCTTGAAGTGGTTAGGTGATCCTCAGCTAGTCTTATGTTTAGTTAGTTTTTCTTATATCTCACCCTGTATGGTGAAGGATGGTGATGATAATAAGTTTTGTAATGGTTAGATACTATATATTCCGCTGCTACTTTTGGTGTTATGATACATACATGTTGAATGAATTTGTTACCATCCCTTTTGTGAAAAGTTTATGTTGGCTTTTGGTTATAAAATATGATGCCTTTTTATTTTAGTAGGGAGTGGATCCCCTCTCAGGTCCCACTCCTTATAGAAAACAATACCAAAAGTCATCAGTTGTTGATATCGTATTTGGTAACTGTAATTGCAAGTTGATTTCTCCTACATAAAAGATTTAACCACTACCCAAGCAATTATTTTTGCTTTCTCAAACAAAGCATTGAGCATCAGAATACATTTGTAATCACGTTCACCCTTAACCATAGACCCCTAATATCTTTACTATATGAAACTTCCTTTCAAGACACAAGAGGCATATTTTTCTTTTCTCTAGTACCAAACCATATGAAATTGCACACATGTTGATGAATATCATCATAGAAAGGGAGAGAGTGAAACAAAATTCATTATTAAGATGTTATTTCTTTGCCAGGATAACCCTTCCTGCAAAAGAAAGGTGTCGCACTACCCAGATGTTCATGTTGGATTTTAGAGTTTCAAGGATGCTTGGACGTGTACTCCTATTTATTTTGTGATGAGTTATTGATACACCAAGGTAACACCCAAGATCCTTTGTTTCTAGGATCCTTACTTTCAGACAGATTCTCCTTTTCATTGCGTTGCTACTATTTGATGAGAAGTAACATATAATTTTGTTTGTGGAGATGGTCTATCTTGACAAAATTGTGAAGTCCTCCAATAATTGTTGAATGCCTAAGAAGGAAATATCGAGGTTTCAACAAGGATAAGGAGATTGTCAGCAAAGAAAACATGGGTTAGTGGAGGACTTTTCTTGGATTCTGGTATAGATTTTCACTTGCCTTAAGATATGACATTGTGAATGGATTGGCTGAGGTGCCCCATACATAGCATGAGAACATAGGGGCTAATGGGATCCCCTTGAAGAACTCCTTGATAATATTTCAGGGGTGGAGGGAAAAGGTACTCCTTCCAAGATTATAAAGGATGAACCCAAGGTAATGATTTCCATAATGAAATTAATAAGTTTTGTTGGAATCCCAACCAACAGTAGGGTATCTGTGATGAAGTCCCAATTCATCCTATCAAAGGCATTTGGCAGGTTGATCTTTATGGTCACTGGTATTTTTATCCCCTTATTGAATCTCATAGTATGAATAGATTCTTGGACCAACATGATATTGTTCATTTTTCAGTGACATGGGATAAAGCTTGACTAGGGAATCAAATCATTTAGGTTGGATTTTTTCCTTTCAACTAGGATCTTTGAAATGATTTTAAGATATTGTTGGTTAGAGAGATGGATCTCAAGTCATTGTAGGTTTCTATGATACTTGTTTCTGATATCAATACTACATATGACTTAATGAGCTATGCATAAATGATTTCTAAGTTAAAGGTCATCAAGGCAATTTTCATCACTGATGCTTTCACACAATCCAAATTCTTTTGTAGAAAATCATTGTGAACTTTGGTAGATCTAATAGCTTTGGATGTCTTCATCTTATACAAGGCATGCTTTAATTTACTCAGAGTAGGAGTATCCACCAAGGATTGTCGTTCTTGGTCGTTGAGGCCAGGGAAGATGCCAACATAGTGAGTTGTTGCACTAGACTTATGTGGCTGCTAGTTCATCAGTATATTGTGTAAGTATTTCTAGACACATTTCTTGAGAAGAGTGGTATATGTGATCCAGTTACCTTCTGTATCCTTTAGACTTGAGATTCTGTTTCTGTCACCTGGATATTACATAAGAGAGGAAAAGTTTGGTGTTTCCATCTTCAAGTTTCATCCAATCTAGATGCTTTTTTTTCTAGTCTGCTTCTTCACAATTAAGAATGAACTATATATTTTCCTTAAGCTCAATGCATATTTTGGAGAAGAGACACCTAAATTTTGTTAATCGTATTCATGATGGAAGCTTTCTTATGACGTTTTTTCTTCATGGAAGTCGTGTTCCACTTCATAGTGGTAGGTTGGAAAGAGAAAAAAGACTCATCAAAATAAGCAAATGTGTTCCACTGTTCCAAAATTTGTTGTCAAAAATTGGGCTTTAGGTTCTAGTGTGAGTGAGTCTTTAAGGGTAATCTTTGTGGCCCAGTAAGGCTCCCATGGGAAAACAACTTGAATGCACACGGGGAAGTATAGGGACATAAGTGGAAACTTAATCTTCATCCATTTTTCATTGGCAATAAGTTGATCAAGTTACTCAAAAGGTAGCTCTACTGAAAAGTGAACCATTATCCTCTTGGTTTGATGTCGGCCATACCAACATGGAGTAGCAGTTTAGAAGTTGGTTCTTGAGCAATGGTAAAAGAAATTGCTTCCTTCCATCACGGATGGGGAGAGCATCATGTTGTTGTCCTCTATGACTGTTTAATGTCCATTGATGGTGGCAAATACCTCAATTAGTCTATTCCAAAAGAAGTTTATTTGTGTTGGGTTTGGGATACCATACACAAATGTAAAGTTAGAGTGGTGGTTTATTTTATACTATTTAATTTGTATATGGTTTAGGATGAATTCCAATGAGCAATTTCTTTGGTCCCGTAGAAGTCATATGCTCCCTGAGAAGCCAATAGCTTATACACGACAAGAAGAGTTGAGCCTCATCCTCCAGAGTATGTTGTGTGGCTTGATTCCATTACATTGAAGTTATAGTATAGCAAGAAGGGAGAGTTTTTGTGTTTTTTTCATGTATCTAATAGTTAGTGTTCTCATCAAGGTAGGAACCTTAGACATTCCAATACATGTAATTCATAAGGGGAAAAATAGGGTGTAGAAATGGACCACTTCATGTGATCACTAACTGTAACCCAAATACGTGTTTTGTTTCTTCTTCTTCCATTTCCTCTATTGCATTATTAGCACTGGTATGAATAGTTTTTGGCCTTTTCTTACATTGTTTCTATCAGGTGGGGAGATAGCTTTGCCCTTCTTTCTAGTTTGATATGGGATGATCAGGACGATCTAGTATATTACTTTCATGTTCTAAGAATCATCCCGCTTCGCCATAGTCTTGGGGGACAAAGTCATAGGAGAACTTGAATTCATGGTTGTTTTCAAATTTTCCTTCCCTTCCTTCTGAGCTTTGGCCACATGTTAGGTTGATGAAGGTGTTGTCTAATTCCTACATATTTGAGTTTTTTTAGGTTCAACCTTGTTTTGCCTAGTCCAGAACCTAAACTTCCCCCTTATGTGGATTACGAGGTGGGTTTTTCTTGTGACTTCTCCTATTCTGCACAGTCTTCCGCTTGTGAGTATTCTCCTCATCAGTTACCATAATGTTGGTCTTGTAACTCACAGAGGGGTTGGTATTGTCTTCTATGGTGTGTTCAAGGTCATCCATTTAGAGGTTATCTTTGTTGGACTTTTTTTGATGATGCATGTTCTTAGTAGTAGTACCAACCTCCATGTCATATTTTTGTTTGCCGCAGTTAGTGTTTTTTAGGATTCTTGTGTGCATATTCATAGAGTAAAGATGACAATTTGGGGTATGTTATTAGGATTTTTGGAGTGCTTAAAAGTTTCTTTTTGAAGAACATGGGTGCATTTTTGGTCTTCATCTCCAACCCTACCACAATACATGCATATGCATGATAGAATCGAATACTCTATTTTGAAGATATTACCTTTGATACATACTGTTGAAAACAGTGATTTTTTGATATCCACCTCTATTGCGATCCTGGAGCACTTGCCTCTATTACCCATCAAGGTGGTGACATATATCTTTAGGGGTTTCCCAATAAAGTTTTTGATTCCTTTTTGTAGTTTATTTTGAAATAGATGAATTAGTATATTTGTAACTCTTGTCCATACAATGAGTTACCTTGGTATGGGATAAAAGGGTCGAAAGTGTTGTGACCACGATTCAATAAAAAGATAGTGCATAAAAAGTATGCAAGGTTCAACAATCAAGAATTTTATGTAGTCTTCATTTAGAAAGAGTTGCATAACATAGTATTCGTTATCAAGATCTATGATTTGAAATTAATATTATAAGTTTTGTAGAATCGAGAGTCTATTGAACAAGGCCATGTACCAATGTTGATAACAACTTCTTTGATTACTATCGATAACATGTTACAATACTCCCAAAGTTAATACCAAATTCTATATAGAATCATGGCTCTAGTAGTGGTTGATAGACTTCCTTCCTAATGGAGATGATGGGTATACATCTGCTTGAAGACACATGAACTCACTAAGTACAATATAATTAAGTTGAGAAGAACATTTTATATACTTCAAGTATATATGTTATTATCATATATATATCATATATATAAATGTAGATACATCTACCTACACACACACACACATACACACACACACAGATATATATATATATATATATATATATATATATATATAGAGAGAGAGAGAGAGAGAGAGTCAGGCTAGAATACACTCGAGTGTATCCGGAGTGGAATACACTCAAGTAGTTTTTCATGATGCAATATTTTTTTTGAAAATCTAATCTGTCGATCTTCTTAAACATCTCGTGAACAACTCATACACAAAATTTGAGCACATTTGGATATGTATAGCTCATTTTATGAAGACCACAGAAATTATACATTTTAAATTAGTTTCGCGCGTCGATTTTGTTGCCCTTGGATGAGTGACTTACACTCATCCAAATGGGCTCAAAATTTGTTTGTAGCCTAGTTATAGTATAACGGTGAATATCAACGGTTTATATTTTGCAAAAAATAGTCTTGATATGCAAACACACTTGAGTGTATTCGTGCAATCCGTACACTTGAGTGTATTCTAGCCTGACTCTCTCTCTCTCTCTCTATATATATATATATATATATATATATATATATATATATATATATATATATATATATATATATATATATATATATATATATATATATATATATATATATATATGGGCTCATCTTTAATTCCAGCACGGGTAGCTACCCGCACACCCTTCCCGTCACTTTTTTTTCACAATTATAGAGGAGAATTTATTTAGGTGCTCAAAAAATTCATCCAAAAATAATATCATTTGCCCCACCAAAATAAAAAAATACGTCCATATATTTACTGACTGTATATTTTCTGCACAGTTACTTTTTTAGTCATATAGTTACTCTTTTATCAATACAATTACTCTTTTGATCTTAGAGTTACTTTTTTGTACCATATAGTTACACTTTTGGATGTGTGGGTAGCAAAAAATCAGGCTACCCACGCGGATAATGAATAAATCCCCTATATATATATACACACACACACACACACACACATATATATATATATATATATATATATATATATATATATATATATATATATATGTGTGTGTGTGTGTGTGTGTGTGTGTGTTGGTTTTGAATTGATGAACATCATTTTTCAATTTTAACTGAATGGTATTTCATGGTTCAAAAACATTTAGAACCAAGCTAAGTTTGTCAATTCCCAAAATTTGAATCGTTGTGGTAGGTCGGCTGGTTAGTCAATGGTCACATTTAGTTTTCTACCAAAATGAGAAAGTGTCCTACCTATGACTTATTATTAAGGAATCCTTGTTTTTTATATTTATCATTAGTTTTAAAAGGAAATGTTAGATAATATTTGCAAACACAAGATTTGTAAGTCTCACAATCATGTCTACCTAGGCAAAAGTACTATAGAGTTTGACTATGTATTAATTCTAATTGTATTTGATTCAACATTTTTAGGGTGCTTTATATAAAAGGTCTTGTTATCTGATGAGTTACAATCAAACAAAATACAAAAAATCTCACATAAGACAATTTAGTCAAAGATGACCCATCCAAATGTCATGTTTTTTTGTGTGAAATGCATTTACCACTCATCACATTTACTGAAAGTCTTGACAAGTGTATTTAAGTCTGGTAGAAATACATTATCTGTTAGTTTATATATATTATATTATATATATCATAGAATTCATACAAAACTGCTCATAAATTATATGCTTCTATTTTGATTTTTATTATCAAGCATTGGCATATTGCACCTCTTAGGATCCTCTAATTTGTTTTCTCATTTTGATATAACTTGAATTTCCAACTAACCTCGATAGTCAAAGTCACTCTCCATCTCTACCTTCTTCTCTAAGGTAATGATAGGTGGGATGTAGAATCATATTTTTGTGTCTCGTTGGGCTCTCATTTCTAATTGTTGATCTTGAATCATACTGATGCTTCTAAAGTTCCATGTTGTACTGCTTTTGTAAGATCCATAACCTAGGTTTATGCTTAATTGTGTGTATTTTGTATAATGAGATGCTTAAACCGTAATTTAATCTCTTAGGATGTTCTAATATCATGTGATAGGCTTATATTTTCATTTTTTTTCTAATTTGATTGATGTTTGAGCTACCTTTTCTATATATGTGCTTCTTTTGTACAAGTTTGCAATTTAACCATAAGTGAGGGTTATCTTGCAAATTGTCACATGTTGAGAATGTTTCTTGTGCTTTATTATCATGATAGAGAGGATGATGCAATGGGTACTTTGTTTGAATCATAGTTGGTGATGTAACACCTTATGGTGGTTCTAGGGTTTCTAGGGTTTGCATAGAATGATATGGTGACTATGCTAGGGTTGGATGTTGCAACCCTACACCACTTTTAGTGAAGATGATGACTGAAACACATGCCTTGTGTAGTGTTGTCTCGATCGAGACAACCTAGAGGAGGATGGTCGAGATAGTTTGTCATCTAGTGTCTCGACCATACACATATGGTGACCTAGGGTTTCGACCTAAACATGTTGATGAAGTGTCTCGACTGAGATAAGGGGGTAACCGACCTAGTTGGTCATGACATCTTGGATGGATGAACATTGACATCTCATATTTTTCATGTGAGTGTAGGAAAGACTATATCTTTTTAGGGCATGTATCCCTTGATGATATAATATGTTGACACCTCAAAGAACTTCTACTTCCCTCCTCCTTTGGGTATATAACCCCTTCTCTTCCTTGCAAGAAAATCCTTTCATCCCTACACTCATTCTCCTTCATTTGGATCGTCCTTGGAGCTTCAGGAGAAAGGAATATCAGATATTGAATATTGGTAGTCGATCCATCTTGTATGTTGAATATCTTGCGCTAGAATCGTCTTTGGTGGTGAATTCTAGGAGATTTCTTCTTGGTAAGTCATCCTAAAACCCTAATCATGATTCCTCCCTTATGAAATCTCCATCATATTCTTCTTCTTTCTTGGTCTATGGATCATCCATGATATCCTTTTGAGAGGAACTCCTCCTCATAAGTGGTCATAGACCATATTTGTCATGGTGAACCCGAGTGAAAGGATGATTCTTTATTTTTCCCTTTCTTTCTTGGTTTGACCAAGAACTATTTTCCCTCTTTTTGAACTCCTTTATGACCATGGTTTTATTCTCTTTTGAGATGATCCCTTGGTCGGAGTTGATGCTTGGGTGGAGGCTTTGGAGCCTATGATCTGAGTGATTGATTCTCTTCAAAAACATGCATGTTTTATACCTTTTCCTACCTCTATTATGTGCATCTTAAACCTGTTCATAAGTCGTTGTTCTAAAACATAAAAAATGGATCTATGATATGTTGAAATATATAATATGCTTAGGGTTAGACTTTGGAGCATTCTTAAGAGGGTTGTTGACCCTATAAACCCAAAAATCTTGCACCTGATTTTGTTTTAAATCGAAGAGTTATGTGTTTCTTTTGATCATCATCAATGGAACATTGATATCTGATATATAGTTAATTTAATAAGGATAACAATAAGTTTCGAAGATGATAACATGCATAAGAATCTTGTTTTTCCATCTCTATACATAATCCTTTTGATAACGTTCCATAACCAAATGTTAGCGTTGATGAGCGCCGTGATCTAGAGTGTTATTCACCATGTTGACGGTTGGTATTCCTTGATGTTAATCAGTTATTTCGACCTGGTTTGGATCTATTTTAGATGCCAACATAGTGCTAACTTGGGGTCGAGACGTCCTTTGGTCTTTCCTTAGGTCAAGACCATGCATAGGTGGTTGTTTCAAAATCTTCAACACTAAGGGAGGGGTGATGCACACTTGATTGATCGCAACCTAGCATCATAGGTAGAGATACCCTACACATGTTGCGGTTGGTACGCACCTTACATGCATGAAAGATGAGACAAGCCTGGCGCATATCACGGGCAAGACAAACCCTACGCGCGTCATAGGAGAGATAGACGCTACACCCGTTGTGGGCAAGATAGAGACCCTAGACGCATTGCGACCGTACACGTGTTGCGACTGAGATAGATCATACAAGCATTGTGACCGAGATTGAACCTTCCATGCGTTGCGAGCCAGACTAGTGTGTTGCACATGCTGCATGTTAAAGAAAGAGGCATTGCACGTGTCGCAGGATGCGACACACCTTGCACGCGTGGGAGGTCGAGATGCCTACTGCATGTGTTGCAGGTTATAACACCAAGTGTGAGTTAGCAGTGTGATACACTTAGTTGTTTACATGGATATTACCTAGTGTAATGGTTTATATACAATGAGGTGATTATGAATAACTAATCATTAATGACAATGATTAATCCTAGTGCTCTCCAAATATGTGGGAGATGGTGAAATTAGGGTTTAGAGGTTGAATTATGTTATGAAACCCTAATTGAGTAAGTACAAACTCTAACCCTAATCATGTGACCATGTGATATATGTGTTCATTTTAATTGAAGATTGTAATACATAAGCATATTTTCTCTCTCCTATTTGTGTAACCCTAACTTTGTAGGTGAGATGAACGACACAATTGTGTGAGTGCTATGGTTAACCTTGTATAATATAGGGTGGTGATTTTGAGCATTGTTGAGATACAATGTGTTATCATTTGTGTAGGAATTATATGAATGGGTCTAATGACCTAGAATGTACCTTGAGCACAGTTTGAGATGAAATTCTCTAGTGATATGATTGTGGGATTGATATCCAATAGTAATTTGATGTTGATATTGCTCTTGTGAGAGATAATAATTAAAGTTCCATGTGATAATGAGACAAGTTGTCACCTTATATGTTTCATATCTTCTAAAGTTGCATCCTACCTTGATTTTGTAGAATTTTTTTAGGGTGAATACGTTGTAACTTGATTAATGCATTAATAGATATCCAATTGGAATGCCTAATCAAGCGAAACCCTAATCATGTAGTTGCCATGTACCATAGATCCATCTTCAGCGTAAGTATCTAGCTGGATAGAGAAATGTGTAACTCCTACGAGAAACTCAAAGCACATATTATTGAATAAGAAGGGTATCAGTGGAGGTAACTCCCTATATCCGTAAATTGTTGAAGTTATGGTATAATTATTCATTATAGAATGGCCATGTATGAGTCTATTCTCTAGTGTTGTGCCATGTACCAAGGCAGACTAGTTGTTTTACATGGCCATAGCTTTGACTATGGGCATGTTTGTTTTATTGGATGTAGCTGGATTGGAATGTATTATATGATCCAGCTATATAAATTTTAGGTTTGCTTTGTGGGATTGCAAAAAATGGATGAATCCTGCATTTTCAGGTTATAGGGTAGTTGCTAGATACAACATTACATTTCAAATTGGCTAGACGTCGTACTCCAGCTGTGGCCGCAATGCCATTTTATTCCTACAACTGCCATATTTCGAAGGCTGACTCATGCCGTTTCAGTTACGACCGCATTTTCTGTGTGAACGACAGATCTGTGGACATTGTCTCCGTCTGTCGGAATACAGAATGATCAAATGTAATATATTGTTTTATTGCACTGTTGAACACCCGTAAATCCATGTTCCTGGCTTAAACATCTGTAGGATTCTCACTAATCCAAGTAACTCCTGCAAAACAAACATCCCCTATGAGTTGCTGTCTCTACAGAACTATAGTTTTGACTATAAGTTGTTTTTAGCAGTTTGACTGTTATGTCACTACATTGTAGACTTGAACTGATCAAGTAATTCTGGTGATGATCATGGATTTCGACTCTTCCATTAATATTGTATGTTATTGATTTTGATTTTTAGTGGTCTGTTGGATTTGAGTGCTATGCCTTAAATCCTCATGGCATAATGATAGAAGTGATAATACACCCATGTAGTATAATTTCTTAGGGTCAATATGAATCACATTGGATGACCCCATGACTTATCTCTTGTACTTTTTAGTTCAAAAAATTATACATGTTCCTCATATTTCTTTTAAAAGTATAAATTGTTCTACTAATCAGTTGTAATTGCTTAGATACTCAATAGTAATACCTATTTTATTTATCAACTTTATTATATAATAATACTTATAATAGATTTCAGTGAAGAGTTATATCTCTCGTTGGGACATTTGGTCTCACCCTGTAGGTTCTACAACTTTTTAGGTGGTCATGGATGCGGAGGTCGAGGTCGAGGTCGTGGTACATGCGTTGAGCAACAAGGAAAGTTGCAACGACTGCTAGAGGTTGGATTTGTTGCTATAATTGTGTAGTAGAGTCCTATGTGTCGTCCATGTACTCTCAGGTCTTTGGGGAGATTTTTTTGTTTTATATATTTACACATAGATTTTGGCTTTGTACCATGAGTGTATAGAATTGGCATGCACATATAAACAGGTGGTGATATGTAACAGTTGTTGCTTGACAACCTTTGAACATGATATGTAACATCTTTTGGCATATATGGAATACAAATGGCTTGAGTTGAAGGCTAGTTTATAATATACTTCCTCTTGAGATATTGAATTGAAAATGGTTTTAATTTACCCTATTTTGTGGTAATATTGTTGTTAATGCTAATTCTTTGCTTTGTTTTGAGTAATCTCACTTTGAGTGGCAATGGTCGTTGCAACATTTTCTAGTTGTGGCTCTTCCTTGCCTTCCAATTCCCAAGGTGTGACTAGGCATGGGTTCTCTACTCTAGGTTACCTCCTTAAGGAGGTAGAGTTGAGCATGTTGCACAAGCCATCGTTAGATTCCTTATAGAATACTACCTTTTTCTCTCCCATACCTACACACTATGTCTCCCACACCTTGTATTCTACATAAAGCTCTCCACCTTGTTCCTTCTTTCTCCTTTGTCATACTTTTCTCATAAGGTGAACCAAGAATTTCTGTGGTAGAAACAAGGATGGAGAAACCCCATCAAGATATTCCTTCTATGGGTTATCCTCATAGAGACTGAGAAAACTAAGGTTTTAATAAAACCTCCTAAAGATAATGGTATCAAGAAGATACCAATTAAGGAAGATAATTTTATAGTTTGTTTCTATTGAAATGTTTTGGTTTCGTAGTATCAAATATAAGGAACAACAAATAGTGGAATACAGGTTTCAAGATTGGAGAGATCGATAAGGAGTTCTCTAGGTGAATGTGCAGATTTCATCTATTTAAGCTACTTGTATATGTGTCTCTAGAGTGAAAAATGTATCACACTACATGTTTGTTAGATGATATTATTGGTAAGGTATGCCCAGAGAGCCAATGATGCGATGATTGACATGTCATAAAACATAAAGATTTGATTAATATTCATAAAGGCAAGCTTCTAATTCATTTTGTTTCATTCAGTTAAGAGATAATGAGGAATCATTATGAATGTCTAAAGAATGACAATACTCAATGATGTATATCTTCAAGTACATGAATTAGAAGAATGAGATCATATAAATGCTAAGAGTATGTACATTCTTATTATGTCCCTAGTCGGTTGTTACTATGGAAGGTAGATAGACACTAGTGACACATAAGACTAGAGTGTGGGTTGGTTGATGACAGAATATCATTAGTCATGACATGGAAATATCAAATCAAACAAACAAATACTTGTTAGGGAACAATGTATTGGACAAACCCACCTTGAGAGTGACACATGGAAACCATCATTGGTGGTCATATTTATCTTTCATAGTGAAGGTGGTGATTGTGATTCTCAATTTAGTCATATCACACAAAATAAAATAGTTCTAGTAGAACACATATGAGATCGAAGGATTGTAAATCCAACAACTCACATGGGTTGGACATAACATGATGGGCCAACTACTCAACTATAAGCTATTGAAAACCATAATATGCAAAGTGGGTCAAGGCCATTATGGGATCCATGTAAACTAATAAGGTATGACCTTAATAGTACTACCTGAGGGGTGAAACCCAAAAGGTTAAGATAAGGTCTTATGGCAAAGACCTATGTGGAAAACATAAAATGACAAATTAGTTAAATAAGTTGTTTTCTAAATTAGTTCAAGTTGTTGAACATGATAGAAATTCATTTACCAATTGGCATGCTTGTTGTTGTATTTAAATTAGAGTACGAGATTCGAAATATGAAGATAAAATTGGATTCCTTAAAGGGAATATATTAGAGGATATGTACGTGACACAACCTAAAAGGTTTTATAACTTTAAGAATGCAAATAGAGTCTATGAACTACAAGGTTCAATCTTGGATTGAAACAAGCATCTCAGAGATGGGATCTTTGGACTTGACAAGATAGTCAAAGTGTTTGACTCGAATCAAGATAAAAGATGGAATTTGTAATTACAAAAGATTTAGTGGGAGCATGCATACATATATTCTACATATGATGAGGAATAACATCTCAATATTGTGAATATTGAGATTCGGCATGGAAAAACTCCTTCAGCAATGAAGGGTAAAGTGAAACATCTTATGAGATAAGGATCAAGACCTATGAGATAGTTCTTGAATGTTTCACATTGGAAGTATGAACACTACAATAGCAATGTGTTGAAGGAGTTCAAAACAGAAGCATTCGATGAGGGAGAATCAAGATTTGTCTCTAATGAATCATATGTTCCAATTCTTGTGAAGAATCGAAATGATGTGATGCAATAGGCTGAAGCAATGGATCCATCATGAATGCTACAAGTGTACTTATCCCATATAATCTTGTATATATTATACATGCCAAGATAATTCCAATAAGGGTTTTTGGAAAGTCATCCATTAATACTTGAGAAGAACCTAAGGATAGATTGCTAGTCAATAATGATAACAATAAAGGAAGAGTTGGGTGTAAAGGATTACATTGATGCAAGCTTGCATAATGACAAAAGTGATCACAAATTAAAATATGTTTGATTTAAAAGAAGAAGTGTTAATTAGTTGGAAAGGTTCCAAACTAATAGCCAATAATTATATTTTACAATAGAAGCTGAGTATACTTGTAATGCAAACACAGAGTCATACTATATGGACCTAGAAGTTCATATGATGAACTTATATATGTTCCAAGCATTGATGACTCAATAGTGGTACTGTGACAAAAATGGAGCTAATTGTTATGTAAGGAATATAAGATACCATATTACAACAACTCCATCTCATACAAGAAATTATACAATGAAGAAACAAGGAAACATGCAATATACCAACTAATAACAAAGGGTTGCTAACCTGCTGATTTAGCACTAGTGCATCAGAAACATGATGGACATTTTTAGATCACTAAGAATATGATTCATGGGTGATTGGCTCTAAGTGCAAGTGGGAGTTTGTCGGCATGGTATGCCTAGAGATCCAATCATGTGATGATTGAAATGTCATAAACCTTAAAGGATTTGATTAATATTCATAAAGGCAAGCTTCCAATTCATTCTGTTTCATTCAGTTATGAAATAATGAGGAAATATTATGAATGTCTAAAGAATGACAATACACAATGGCATAAGCCTTCAATTAGTTGACTTGTAAGAATGCTAAGAGTATGCACATTCTTATTATGTCCCTAGTCATGTGTTACTATGGAAGGTAGATAGACACCAGTAACACATAAGACTAGAGTGTGGGTTGGTTGATGATAGAATCTCATTAGTCATGATATGCCAATATCAAACCAAGCACACAGATACATGTTAGGGAATAATGTATCAGATAGACCCACCTTGAGAGTGACACATGGAAACCATCATTATTGGTCATATTCATCTCTCATAGTGAAGGTTGTGATTGTGATTTTTAGACCTGAAATCATTGCACTCATCACATGTCGTTGGGTACACTTTGACATCATCAAACACAATCCTGAAACATGGGTTGTTATAACGGTGATGATTGGGAAACTTTAACACATGGGGATAGACTTTGAGTGATAGAATGAGATTTGTCCCTCCTACTAGAGTATGATATCCTGGCCACTTGATTAGTGAGACTGAGAAACACCTTCGTCATGCACATGTGAATCAATATATGGTATGGAGGTCACATTATCTCAGATAGTCTGCTCTTGGTTCAAGAAACCTGAGATGAACATTGAGAGGATGATGAGTCCATGCCTCTAGTTCACTCTGGATATCAGTAATAAAGGAATTATACAATCACTGCAACACCTTACACAGATAGTAGGTTGAAGTTGTTCTCCAACTTTCCATTCACTTGTGTAGCACTGATGAGCGACTAGGCACCACTCTTTACTTATGATGTGATAAGCTAGTTATGGACATTCACTGCCAACATGATAAGGGACCTATAGGGTCACACACAAAGGAACTCATCTAGAAGAGGAGTTTTATCTTGAAAGATGATTGGATTGATTACTAAATCATTTAGGTATTCAATTCATGCAACAGATCGGTATTTTGCTAACTGAACTACCAAACAACCATCTCAAGTGTTGAGATGACCATTTGGGTAGCCAAACAAACATATCAAGTGTTGAGATAGACGTCTGGGTCGTCAGGATAATCAAAGTTTGAATTGGCTAAGTTCTGCCGTTGAACTGATCGGTTCAATGTGATTGAACTGACTGACTCATCTCAAACTCACCAGATAGTCGTCCAGTGAGTGATACAAGAATATCACTTGTGTGAGATGGCTCTGTTGGGCCGAAAAAATATTTTGGGTGTTTCCCAAATAGTTTAGATTGCAAATTACTTGGGGTGCAAGGAATTAATATGTGATATTAATTGCAAATCAAAATTGCCAAATTTGTGGGCGATTAGGAAACTTCCAGATGACTATCTCACACACCAAATGACCGTCTGGGTGTGCCAAATGACTGTTTGGAGTTTCCTAGGTTGCAAAAATTCAAGATCTTCCAATCCCTTCAACTCCTACACAATCCCGTATAGATTGGGAACCCTGACCGTAACCCCGCTTATAAATAAAGGGATAGTGGTGGCTTCCCAGAGCATAACAAATAATATAACTGAGAATGAGTTCCTATGACAATTGTTGTCCTCTCTAGTTGTGGTAATCGAGAGAGCCCAATCATGCAAGTCCTACCTGACAAGAGAGGGACATCGACGGGAGAGAACAACTGAGGATCATTTTGTGGGAGAGCAAGTCGGTGACTAGTACACCAACGGGAGGGACAACTCCTTCCTGTTTGTTCTAGTTGAATGACAGGAGTTCTAGTTGGTCCATGTGGACTACTCTAGAGGCATGAGTCCTTTGGATGCTGCTAGGAGAACAAAGTCAGCCTAGAGTTTGTGGTGAGACCACAATAGCACTTCAGAAGGTGTCTTGTTCGTTGTTCATGGTGAAGACCAATAGCTGCACAACCACCGTCCAAGAGCAACTAGTTGATAGTTGTAAAGAAGTGAGTTATAGTCACTGGACTTACTCCAGGACCAGGTATAACTCGTTTAACCATCCTTCCTATTTCATAGTAGTTGACAGGATCTTGCTGGTATGGGAATACATATAGATATTCTTTCTTTTGTTTTTGCTGCTATACTTTGTGCTTGTATTTCCCAACAGATATGTGGTGTAAATATGACATATCAACTATATATCGATACCCTTAAACTTTTATATAATATTGTATCTTCTAGTCCCTTTTTATTAAGCTACAATAGATGGTGTATCTTTAGAACGTAACAAGGGATTCATAGTTTGTCTAGTTGACATGTGCCTAGCTATAATGATTTAGATTTGGAAAGACATACATTTTTGTTCATAGTTCTCATGTATGAGGATATATTTTAGTGGGTGGGACCCACTAAGGGGTTGGGGGACATACTCTTCAAAATAATCCTTTCTGGGGATTTAAGTGATATCCAAGTATGTCTCGAACCTTTGAATTTGATCTTTAAGTGGTTGTGATGAACACTATTTTAGCTAATAATTTGAGCCACACGTTTCATTTTCATGTAAGTATTATACATGTGAAAGTAGTAAATTTTTCTAAAAAAGGATATCTAATATGGTACTAGATATATAATCTTTATATGTAAATCATGTTCCCTATCCTTTATGGAATTAGTTGCATCCATAATAAATATTCATATCGTTGGTTTTTTTAAATGTGAACTTTTAGTATCATCTATCTTGATAACACTCAATTAGTTACAATTGGTTTCACATTTTAACTTCTTTTAAAAAGTATTATATGAAAATATATAATTGAATAATATACATTGCACACTTGTGACCTTAGATATTTTTGAAGATTGTTTTTCCATAGACTCCATGTCATAGCCATATGTACTATTTGAAATGTTTATTATATGTATAAATCATAAAGGTTATATATTCATGTAAACTCCTAGTGATGTATACAAGACATGTACGCTTCCCTTTGCTAGTGAAGTTATTCATACTAGTTGATGAGGCTTAACAGTTAGTTTCACATTTACAAGTTGGATAGTATTAAAGATACAACGACATCAAGTTCCCTTCAATCTATGAAGTTAAATTTTTTAATATATTAGGATTGAATGCATTAGACACAATTATCTTAAAAAGAATGATATGACTGCCCATAGCTCCAAGATGCACCTCCTTTTTAGGTGGCCAACCTATAGTTACTCTACGATTAAGCATTTTTAGCCCAGAGTAGTACTAATATGGTTGACCTATAAGAAAGTTAATCCTATATGTGCATGAGTGAGGACAAAGTGCCACAACCAAGGACACTAGTTGGAGGGATAGTCGTCATTCCTAAATTCTACTAGAGTATTGCATAGTTAGCTAGTACATTAAAAATGGTATTAAAGCTTGATTCCCTTTAGTGAGTGGGTTCTTGGGTATGTGGCACACTAGTGTTCATGTGTGTGGTCGAGACATGTTGGAAATTTATCCAGTGAGACAAGAACAAATCACCCTTTCACTATGTGTGAATTTTTCCAGTGAGACAAGAACAAATTTATCCAGTTCTTGGGTATGTGGCACCCTTTATTACAAGATAATGAGAAATAAGCCAATAAGGTGAAATAAAATATCTAATGTCCACAAATTAGAAAAATAACTCTAAATTCGTACTATATATATATATATATCAAAATGAGTCTATGTGTGAATTTGTATTTAATTTGGCAAATGTTTAATATTTTATTTTAATCTGGAGAGAGAAAATTACTTAAAGACCAAAAATATTAAATATATGGTGATAAAAAGTAATTAATGACAAAAACGTGTTCCTAACGTTTATTATTACTTGTATACCAAGTTTTATATTTTTAGAAGGTTTCTAGATGCCTCTAAAAAATTAAAAGGTTAAACAAGTGATAAATTTAAATGAATTAAATAAAATAATAAAAGTCTTCAAAAAAATATATTAATGCCAAATTCGTGTTCTAAATGTTAAAATAGACCTTGGCATGAATTTTGAATAAATTTTGAAATTTTTTGATGAGAAGATAAATTAAGGAGAGAGAAAGTGTACAAAACTTTCAAATCATTATTTAAAATAATAACAAACTTCAAAAAATAGAAATAATAACAAATTCGTATCCAACATGCTTAATATGAGTTATGGGTGAAGTTTTGTAATTTTTGGAGAATGTAATAGTCATTAATGAGAGAGGAAATAGAAAATAGTAATTGGCTTAATTAAATGATCTAACTTTCTCAAAAGTCAAATCTAATTTTATATTTGAATTCCTCACCCCAAAATAAATAAACCTACCAAATTTGAATTTATTTGGACTTTATTTGCACATTTAAATAATTATAGAAAGGTTTATACATTAAATGCACCAAAAGAGCAAAGTTTAGCAAGTTGTATTAAAAGATCATTTCATCTCCTACCTTGGAAACGTATGAACAGTAAATTCTGAAAATTTTGATTTTTCGGATGGCCATATCTCCCTCGTTTCTCAACAAAACTTCGCGAAACAAGTTGCTTTGGATTGCAAATTCAATTCCGCATCCAACTAGTACAAGATCACATGTTTTAATCGAGTATTAGGGAAACACCCAAGATGGGCACCACCACCCTCTACCTTCACCTACCTAAACCCTAACTTGGGGTCCCTTGCCTATATATATACATACCCCAAGGACCGCCATCACATTAGCAACTTGACCACACTGTTAATTTCGTGTTTTGTTGTCGTTTGACCCTCGAACAGCAGCAGAAGACGTGGAGTTTGCGGTGCCCTTCCTCCCCTCGCTTCATCTCCAAGCAAATTGAGAATACTATGAGGTTCGGTTTTTCATAAGCTTTCTTTAGCAAATTTTAGCATCGAGTTTGGACGTGTATTGCACTTTCGCCCAAAAGTCCAAGCAAGCAGCAGCTTGCTATCGCCGGCCATGGCCTCGTCTGAGTGGGGAAGAAGCCCCTCGTGTGTTTTTATGATTTTACCCCCTTCTCTTCCTTGCTTGCAATGGTTTTGATGACATGTCGTTCTATGATTGACTGATTTTACAAAATTCATATCTTCTAAACTGTGAGTCCAAAAATAAATCTAAAATATGTTCTAAACTTGGAAAAATCCCCTCTATCAATTAAAAATATTTTTGAAGCCTAGTTTTGAGTTTTTCGAGTAAGTATTTTTGTGGATGATTTAATTAACTAAAAATCATCAAAAATGCATCTAAAAATCTATATCTTCAAAATATATAGTATTATATGTTATTTTGATCAGAAAATCCTAACTAAGACAATGATGATATTTTCAAGATCTAAATCGATGGTTTGTGGAAAAAATTCATAGTTTCGGTGATTGAATCTTTAATAATTAAACATAGTATTAATATATGAATATGATGATCATACTAGAAAAGTGGATCTGATCTCGTGTAAAAGTTATGAAAAGTGACTATAGGAATCTAAAGATTAAAGGTATGTGCTTAATACACCTCAGTTGGGAATTATTTGTGCCATCACCTATGATTTTCTATAATGGGGTTTATTTGTACCTTATATCCTATCTTCATGGTTCTCTTGCTATACTCGCCTCATGATCAGTTTGGAATATTATTCTTTGGTCTTGGTACCCCACTGCTTTGTTCTATTTGATATTGTTGTTACTTGCCATCTATTCTAGCATGTTGATTTTATTAGACTAATTAACTAGTGTAGTGGTACTTGTATGTACAACCACCCATAGTTTGGGAATGTGTTATTTCTCCCCTGGGGAATGTGATACTCTCCCCCACACACAAAATGTGTGTAGGTGATACATTCCCCTCACCTTTTTGGTTGAAGGTCTAGTAGGTGTCTCAACCATACATAGTTAAGATAGTCAATATTAGTCATACATGTAAATCATTGGTTTTATATTGTTTATGGCAAGCATCTACTGAAATATTCTTTTATATATACAACCTCATTCTCTTGATTGTATCATCATCTTATGATGACCCCTAGCCTACTTTTACATGCTTTTCTTATCTTTCCATCTTAGAACAGTTTTTGTAACACATACTTGTTTTTCCTTCCCTTTTTGCTGGGTACTTTCCCAACCACCCAGGTGTAAAACAAGGTGATGAATAGGACTTGAAGAACTTATCGTTTGGCATGGACATAGCGGATGGATATGTTGCTTGGAGACAAAAGTGGAGTAGTCTAGTTTCCCTCTACTTAGATCCTCATTTTGTATAAAGCATGTACACCCACTTTGGGGAAATTTTTATGTACACTTTATTTGAAATTGAATATAGTCAAATTTTTATCTTCCACTTCTATCCAAATTGGATTTTGTTTACCATTGTTTTTAGTAGAGAGGTGGATTGATAATTTCACTTCTTTACAACATGTTATCAGAGCCAATGGTAGTCGGATCTTTGACTATTTCAGTTTGTCTCCCTAATTAGAACCCTAGACTTGCATTGTTTCCTTTAAGTGACATGTTTTTCTAGATTTGATATACCTTGATCATAGCTGGACTTAGGAACCAATAGTTCCACATTAGAACCTTGATGAATAAAATCGTAAAATACTTATAATTAAAATATGCTTAACTTGATGTTGTTTAGGTTTGCCTTTAGGCAACTATTAGGGCATGCAGTTGAAGCAAGGGTGTCTAGAAAGGATCAGGGTTTCACGGGCTGGCAAAATTTTCCTCCGCACCACTAGCTTGGTATACGAGGACTCCCGTGCCCATATGATACCAGCCTGGCCTACGCTGATACGAATTGCCCGAAATAGTTTGCTTTTAGGCAATAGTAACCTTAGACATATATGTTGGATATCTTTGAGAACCCTAAGTTTCATAGGTATGATGATTTCTTTGAGGATGGATACCAAGAGAATTTCCTTCTGTCCCTAGAACCTAGACCTTAGAGTTTGGGTGTTTGGAAAGATATCAGAATGCACAATGGAAGTGTGATGGATCTTTATAATGGTTTAGTTAGACTTATCCTTTAACCCGAGTGTAGTAGGTCAAACCCTTTAAGGGGTGGAGTATGGTTAGTTGATGATATTTGAGTGGTTAGATTTTGAGGACAAAATCCTATTTAGGGGGATGGAACCCTATAACATCTTCAAGTCTATCTAATCTATCTTTAGAAACCGTAACCTTATACTTAGGTGGTTAGTGTGCTTGGATCTTTGGTTTTGACCAAACAAGATATAATGGTAACCCTAACATGCTTGTTTATATATTAATGAAAATATAATGATCATCTGAGGAATAATTCATATGTTCAAACTCTAATGGATAGCCCCTAATGGATATCCAATGCACATAATATGAATATCAATGCCAATTGTTAATAAGTAAGATGTTAATAATGTCATGAACCAATAAACCCTAACGATATGATGAGTAAGGTTATAATTCGTAATTAATGCATGCTAAGGATGGATAAGTGAAATTAAATGGTCATATCGACCTAAACCCTAAGTTGCAATAATCTAACCCTAATATATACATCTTTAATGCGTTTCATGATACATTGATGATGTTAAGTGCTACAATCAGTTAACATACTTTGATACACATAAATGATATATATGATCATCTAATCACATATTAATTAAGTCATCAATATGAATGCATGTTACCTTGTTAACTAATATACATGTTATTAGTCACCTAATGTAAACCAATTCATTAATATGTAATATGTCTCACCTTGATCATTAAAATACATATAATGGATTCAATATGAATATGATATGATTGGAATTCACATAAATGTGCAAAATCAATAATATAAATGAATAAATATGAATAATGATTAATGATGACATTAATGTGAGCAATAAAGATAATGTGGCAATAAGATAATGTTCAATGTAAATATATGTAATTGACGTGACATGATTTGGATTAATTATAGACTTAATGACAAATTGAATATTCCATGTGAAATAATTTGTTATAACTTAATAAAGTGATAATATGAGGATAATAAAGTGTAAATCCAAGTTATTAATGATCAAATATAATAATGAATGTTGAGATAATTGAGTAACCTCTACTTGTACATAATAATGAAATATAATTCTTTTTGGCAACTAAGTGAATGTGACATGATATAATTAAAATAATGATGACAATGTGTTATCATAATGAATATAATGTTAATAAGAAATGTAAATAAAGTTAAATCTCTTAAAAAGAATATCTTAATAGTGGAACCCTAAGTGATCCTTGAGAACCCAACCTTCGATGAGCTGTATGTGAAGTTTTTGAACCCTTAGGTGTAATTGAAGTATAAGTTTTGGTGGAGGAACAACGTGAGGTTTTGTGATGTGAGGTTGCACACTCACCCTTCCCTAATTGCTAGTGATTTCGGGGACAAAATCCTCTTTAAGGGGTGGAGTGTTGTAACATACTGAATTCTAGATTTTTTTGCCTTTTTGGTCCTCTTTTCCATCTTTTCCTTTCATTTTTATCCTCTTTGGTCTTTCTATTTAATTTGTAGACAATATGATAGCCTAATGAATATTTGTTCACCTTTTATTCCAATATTTGGGTTTTATGCACAAATACCCCAATGAAAGCTTAATAATGAGTTTAATATACAAAATATCCACTTATGTGATAAAAAGAATAAATAAATTCGTCCTAGAAATTTCTAGTGCTTTTTAGAATATGAAAAAGAAAGAAAATCCCGAAATATAAATAAAGGAGATGATAAATGCAATAATTGGGGATAATATAGAATATTTTGGATAAAAGAAGATAACGAGGAATATATTGTTCCAAAAAGCCTAAATAGAAATCCAAGAAGATAATTTGGATAATAAATATATCAATTTCGTTTTCTTGACTTAAAAGTTGCTTAATGGCCAAGTATCATCTAATTTGGATAATAAATAAATATATTAAAGCCTTTATTACAAGATAATGGGAAATAAGCCAATAAGGTGAAATAAAATATCTAATGTCCTCAAATTGGAAAAATAACTCCAAATTTGTAATCTATATATCAAAATGAGTCTATGTGTGAATTGGTATTTAATTTGGCAAATGTTTAATATTTTATTTTAATCTGGAGAGAGAAAATGACTTAAAGACCAAAAATATTAAATATATGGTGATAAAAAGTACTTAATGACAAAAACGTGTTCCTAACGTTTATTATTACTTGTATACCAAGTTTTATATTTTTAGAAGGTTTCTAGATGCCTCTAATAAATTAAAGGTTAAACAAGTGATAAATTTAAATGAATTAAATAAAATAATAAAAGTCTTCAAAAAAATATATTAATGCCAAATTCCTGTTCTACATGTTAAAATAGACCTTTGCATGAATTTTGAATAAATTTGGAAAATATTTGATGAGAAGATAAATTAAGGAGAGAGAAAGCGAACAAAACTTTCAAATCATTTTTTTAAATAATAAAAAACTTCAAAAAATAGGAATAATAATAAATTCGTATCCAACATGCTTAATATGAGTTATGGGTGAAGTTTTGTAATTTTTGGAGAATGTAATAGTCATTAATGAGAGAGGAAATAGAAAATAGTAATTGGCTTAATTAAATAATCTAACTTTCTCAAAAGTCAAATATAATTTTATATTCGGTTTCCTCACCCCAAAATAAATAAACCTACCAAATTTGAGTTTATTTGGACTTTATTTGCACCTTTAAATAATTATAGAAAGGTTTATACATTAAATGCACCAAAAGAGCAAAGTTTAGCAAGTTGTATTAAATGATCATTTCATCTCCTACCTTGGAAACGTATGAACAGTAAATTCTGAAAATTTCAATTTTCCATATGGTCATATCTCCCTCGTTTCTTAACTAAACTTCACGAAACAAGTTGCTTTGGATTGCAAATTCAATTCCGCATCCAACTAGCACAAGATCACATGTTTTAATCGAGTATTAGGGAAACGCCCAACATGGGTGCCGCCACCCTCTACCTTCATCTACCTAAACCCTAACTTGGGATCCCTTGCCTATATATATACATACCCCAAGGACCGCCATGACATTAGCAACTTGACCACACTGTTAATTTCGTGTTTCGTTGTCATTTGACCCTCGAACAGCGGCCGAAGGCGTAGAGTTTGTGGCGCCCTTCCTCCCCTCCTCACTTCATCTCCAAGCAAATTGAGAATACCATCAGGTTCGATTTTTCATAAGCTTTCTTTAGCATATTTGAGCATCGAGTTTGGACGTGTATTGCACTTTCGCCCAAAAGTCAAAGCAAGCAACAGCTTGCTATCGCCGGCCATGACCTCGTGTGAGTGGAGAAGAAGCCCCTTGTGCATTTTTACGATTTTACCCCCTTCTTTTCCTTGCTTACAATGGTTTTGATGACGTGTCGTTCTATGATTGACCGATTTTTCAAAATTCATATCTTCCAAACTGTGAGTCCAAAAATAAATCTAAAATATGTTCTGAACTCGAAAAAATCCCCTCTATCAATTAAAAATATTTTCGAAGCCTGAGTTTGAGTTTTTCGAGTAAGTGTTTTTGTGGGTGATTTAATTAACTAAAAATCACCAAAAATGCATCTAAAAATATATATCTTCAAAATATATAATACTATATGTTATTTTGATAAGAAAATCCTTACTAAGACAATGATGATGTTTTCCAGATCTAAATCGATGGTTTGTGGAAAAAGTTCATAGTTTTGGTGATTGAATCTTTAATAATTAAACATAGTATTAATATATGAATATGATTATTATTATAAGGAAAAGTGGATCTGATCTCGTGTAAAAGTTATGAAAAGTGACTCTAGGAATCTAAAGATTAAAGGTATGTGCTTAATACACCTCAGTTGGGAATTATTTGTGCCTTCACCTATGCTTTTCTATAATGAGGCTTATTTGTACCTTATATCCTGTCTTCATGGTTCTCTTTCTATACTGGCCTCATGATCAGTTTGGAATATTATTCTTGGGTCTTGGTACCCCACTGCTTTGTTCTATTTGATATTGCTGTTACTTGCCATCTATTTGTATGTACAACCGCCCATAGTTGAGGAATGTGTTATTTCTCCCCTGGGGAATGTGATACTCTCCCCCGCACACAAAATGTGTGTAGGTGACTGGGAATGTGATACTCTCCCCTCACCCTTTTGGTTGAAGGACCGGTAGGTGCCTCAACCCTACATAGTTAAAATAGTCAATATTAATCATACATGCAAATCATTGGTTATATATTGTTTATGGCAAGCATCTATTGAAATATTCTTTTATATATATGGCCTCATTCTCTTGATTATATCATCATCTTATGATGACCCCTAGCCTACTTTTACATGCTTTTCTTATCTTGCCATCTTAGAACAGTTTCTGTAACACATACTTGTTTTTCCTTCCCTTTTTGTTGGGTGCTTTCCCAACCACCCAGGTGTGAAACAAGGTGATGAATAGGACTTGAAGAGCTTAGTGTTTGGCATGGACGTAGCGGATGGATATGTTGCTTGGAGACAAAAGTGGAGTAGTCTAATTTCCCTCTACTTAGATCCTCATTTTGTATAAAGCATGTACACCCACTTTGGGGAAATTTTTATGACACTTTATTTGAAATTGAATACAGTCAAATGTTTATCTTCCGCTACTATCCAAATTGGATTTTGTTTACCGTTGTTTTTAGTAGAGAGGTGGATTGATTATTTCACTTCTTTACAATAAGTACGTGTGGTTTTCTACTTCATAAAATAAATAAAGAAGATACAACTATTGCAACTAAATGGAAAATATTAGCTTGTGTTAAGTCAAGAACATTTTGTAGTAGGTGTATATATATTATATGAATATTAATATATTAAGTTTATTTGATTGGATCACCACTTGGTGCTCATTGGTGACCCACAAAACTCACTACCTAAACATATAGATATGGGTTCGAGTGATTTTAAGTGCACATAAATTTTATTATCCAAACCCAACTGAAACGGGTCAACTTGTGGTTGCCACAAATATTGACCAAGTTTTATAGGTCCAACCCTAATGGCAAGACATTCCATCATGACAAAGATTGTTCATCTCTACCATATTCCCCAAGTTGAATTTACAACAAAGAAATTGTGTAGTCCCTATGTTGTTGAGTTCTAGACACAAGTGGGAAGAACTTGGCAGCAAAAAAATGCTTCCAAACCTCTCATTAGTCAATCTTTTTGTGTGATGTTGATGGGGTTGTCTCCTTCTTGTTCAATTGGTGTCAACAACATGGCTGGGCATTAGATGCCTTTTTGTAGGCAACCTCCCTAAGCAGACATGATGGGGTATCCCATCCATACACCACTAATTTCCTACCAAGCACCAACTTTCCATGAGAAATCATTCATGATCCTTATTCCTTCACCTTATGTTCCTATATTATTCTTTACCATGTTTCCTTGTTATGCTACTAGCATATTCCCTTTTTGAGGCCACCAAAGTATTTTTGGATGGACAACATCGATGCAAAAGTCACCTTCAAGCCAATCACCCCATTGAGATATCCTTATGCATTCCAGGAATATATGTTATAAAAAACATACTTAAAGAGATAAAAATCTATTGAAAATCATATAAGGGATCTCAATGGAGAGAATCATACTTATTGAGTCTCCTGACGTATGTCTTCATGAATAATAGTTTTACGACTGACTGGAGTGAATATGTGAGATTTAATGTATATAAAGGAGCGACGGTAGGCATGTGGGTGTTTGTCCTCTATTTAGACTTCTTATTTTGACGTCTTCATAATGATTTGAATAATTTTCTATGTACATTTACTAAAAGACATACGGTAGAACTATTATTTTTCCATGAGAATGTTGATATAATAATAGTTTGTAATATGATTATGTGTCTTCAACTCTTATACATGGTACTCAATCTATCTAGAATGTGAGTGTGATATAGGGCTTCTTGATATTTTAGGCTAAATCTCAGCAAATGGATTTTTGAATTTGGTAGCAAGAAACTCTAATAACTTTCGCAGGTTTATGAGGAACAACCCATCCTTAAAAGTTCTCTTAGTCAAATTATAATTGCATTTATGATCCTTGATAATTAACCCATATTTTTTCAAAAAAATATATATATATGGTTATTGAGAAGTAACTTTAGAGGCAGACTTAAGCGTTGTCTATTTATGATACCAAAAGAAAATTTCAAGTGGTGTGGAACAATAGCCAGAATAACTTATTACTCATATGAGTGACTAGGGGAAATGTACCATTACACTTTATAACATGCTCACATATACATAAGATAAATGAGAAAGTGTAGCACGCCTGGAGTGTTGGTATAACTATTCTTGCATTTTTTCATTATGTTAGGTGCAAAGATCTTGATAAGTGAAATTGATAGAGAGTAATGATTTGTGTCATCATCTAAAATTTTGATTAGTTCTAAACTTTGATACTAGTATGTGAATATATGCTAGCAATTATAAGAGCCATATTAGGTCCACTTCGAATTAAAACATGTGGAAGGGGCATACAATTATGTTGTTTAAAGTTTTAGTTAAGGCATATGGAAAACCACATTCCTGAGAAAAAGGTTGTATATGAAGTTGTACAATTCTTATTATTTATACATAATCCAAGAATTTTATCAACATGATTGATGTTCCTATGACTAGATATACCTAATATTGTTTCCTAAAAGTTTCTTATTGTTCGTGTTAGAATAGGAAGGGTTTGAGTGTACCTAATTTTTAATTTTGACACTAGGGAGACGAATTAGATGGTGTCCTTCAGGAGTGATAACACTAGGGAGACAAATCCGATGGTGTCCTTCGAGAGTGATACAACTTCTTTGTATGGAAATATAGGAGGCTTTAGCAAAGATAGAAATATTTTCTTAGTTGTCACTACAAAGGCCACTAGTGAGTGAGAAGACGATTTTAAACTTAGGCTAACCTAGAGCATTAAGTTGGTCACATATCAACTTGAAGACTTGATTTTTGACTGTAAATTTTAAGTTCAATTTTGAATGTCTTGAGTAAAGTGACCAATTCAAAATTTAACGATGGAATTGATTTTTGAATATCTTAATAAGCGCATTTCACACATCCCCAGTTGTTATAATTCCCATTACCGCACCTAAAATTTCTTCATGGATTCTCCGCGTTATACATGGCTTCATAAGTCAATCAGTTCTCTGCCAATCACAAATTTGGATTTAATTTATTTGCTTCATCTCCTTCAAGCAACAACATTGGAAGAAAATCCTCATAGCTGTCACGAATCCATCCAAGCTACTGCTAAATATCACCGCTTTGATTTGAGCCTCAAAGGAAAGGAGATTGTATAGGTTGAGCTACAAAGAGATGATGTTATCTGAATCAATGCTTAAGGTAGAGCTATAAACGTAAGGAGTTAGTATAGAATATAGTAAGAGAAAGTGGAGCAAGACATCTGCATGGATGCAAATTGTTTTCCAGTTCAGAAGCAAGACATAATGGTTTTGACGAGTGAGAAAGAAAGAAGAAAAAAAAGCCATGAACCAAAGAACGTAGAGCAGACAATTTAGGATCAATGTGGCTCTTTCTGTCATTTCTTAGTGCATGAATGCCGTATGTGGTTGGCTGTACCCTTGAACGTTATGTGCTCAATATCATCATCAATAAAGATGAATAAGTGTGGCTAGCATCAATTCCGTGACGTGCCTGGAGGCACATGGGCCGAAACATATGAGATGTAAGATATATGCTTAGCCCATTTACAACAAATGTAGCCCGTAGGCATGCAGAGAGAGTAAAAGACTTGTGTAACCTTATTTATTACCTGCATACGTCGTTAGCAATAGATTTATCATATACATATGGATTATTAAAATGCTTAGATGTCTGGTTGTGCAATGTTACAACTTTGGGTTGAGTTCTCGTATATATGCTCTGTCAGAAAATATGTACTTTTGAATGGGTCGTGGTGACTATGTATATGTAGAACGGCTAAGATTGTGAATAATTTGTCCGTCAGCAAGGGATGTAGATGACTTCATTTGGATAAGCATGTATATCTATCACTGAATCCCAAACCAAAATATACTAGCCTCTAATCAGTTAATTAGCGTTGTGATAGAATATATATCTAAATTGCATGTTCAGTTTATATTTATTTACATGGAGAAGTATTTTTGACGTAATGTTTAGTATCGAAAATACACCTTTGTAGATTTTAAACAGTGAGGCGTTTTCTTAGCACGTTGTCTTCTTTATAGTAATTTAGCCAACTGACTTTTAACAAGAGAAATAAGTTTTTTTTTTTTAGATTTGCATGGGCCGAAGCCCACCCCCTCTCCAAACAGGTGCCAGAGCCCGGATGACCCAAGAAGTTGGTAAATACAGCTGACCCGAGCGGGATCGAACCAGCAACCCTTCATGAGGGGCGCACTGGCTTGACCGTCCGGACTACGCTGGCCGGGTTCGAGAGAAATAAATTGTGATTGTGCAATTGTATGGTGATTTTACAACTTCGAATTGTGAAAGATGATATCTTGTTTTGGAATGGTTTCGGATGTGATAGTCCTTGGTCATCAAAAGGTCATGGTTAAGACAACCGAATTTGAGCTGTATCTAATAGTTCGTTAATTTGGAAGTAATAGACGTTTGTAGCCTCATATCACGATCGTTAACTAAGAATAATCGTATAAGCACTGACAGCTTCAACTAGTTTCCAAAATTTAAGATAATAAAAAACTAAATTCACACCTTGGTCAGCATAATTTCTTCCGTCGTGGTTGCACTACTGAGACAATAGTTTCCATGGTAGCACAATTTAATCTAAAAACACCACTAAAGGTTCACGATCAGATGCCGCCACTATAATTGACGGTTTTATTTAGTAATATTTTATAAATGTAAAACACCACTTGGTGTGACGTTTCTCATTTTTATTATTAGAAGAATCAATTGCAGTGGTGCTTTCTGAAAAAGAACATGTAAACATCACTTTGCCAATTTAACACAAAATATGCTGTTGTGGGAATATTTTCCTGGAAGAGCTATCAAAGGAATTATGTTGGTCAAAATGTACTGAATTGATTTTTTTCTTTTCTTTCAATAAGCATATTTTAATCATTGAATTTTTCTTGTAGCGAAGTTAAGGCAACATCACTACGGACATATGAACCTATATATATGTTACTGCATTATGTTCAGATTTGCTTAATTAGTAGTTGATTTGAAGGATAGAATTCTAATATTCAAAATATTAAGGCACAATCAGAGCATAATATATTATTATAACATTTGGCTGTTTGTTCGCATTTAAGCACCGTCCTTGTTGTGGTCATTATATTTAAAATTTTATGTGAATTGCAGGTCGGATGGGACATTAATTTACCTTAAACCACAGAGTTTACGGGATATTATTGCATACATAAAGAGAGATCAAATGCAATGTCGTGGGTTGAATCTCTAGCAAGTTAATATGTTTAACAAAAGCATACGTAAATTTTTTTTGGATTAGACCTCAAAAAAAGAATTACAAATCATAGATCTCTAACCTTCTGCAGTAAAGCAGATTTTTTATGGAGGATCATCATGGTGAACCAAGGGATGCTGCCGGAAAGTAGTCCCATGATGATAGCTGACCATCCCTGTACCAATCCTGCGAATATATAGAAACGGCTGAAATAAGAAACACAATTGAGTCGTTATGTTGAGTGGTGGAGATGGATCACGTAGTTCTCAAAATCAAATAAAATGGTGCAAATCACTAATTGAGTTTGGAGTTTGGATGCTAACTCCCTTACCTGCACCAGGCGTAATGCCTACAAGGCCCGTCATCATGCCCTGCACAGCTCCAATAACAGAGGGTTTCCCGAAGAAGATTACGTCCAGGCACGTCCAGGTGAGAATGCTGGTGGCTGTGCTGATGTTGGTATTTAGGACAGCGATGGAAGATGTGACGTTGGAAGCCAGCGGCGTACCGCCGTTAAATCCGGACCAACCCAGCCATAGAAGCCCTGCTCCGGCGATCATGAGCAGAATGTTGTTAGGCGAGAACCTTTCTTTGTCGCTTTTCAGACGTGGTCCGACCTGACACCAATTGATACAATTTCATGGAGAAAAACAATGAGAACAAATCTTTTCTATGTTTGAATGACATCTGAACTTACCCAGTAGGCAGCTGTGAACCCGGCGATTCCAGACGAAACGTGAATGACGTATCCGCCGGAGTAGTCGATGACACCCCACTGGTCGAGGAACCCCCCACCCCAGAGGCTGAAAGCGCCGACGGTATATGAAAAAATGAGCCAGAGAGGGACAAATGCCATCCAAGCCTTAATGTTCATCCGACCGAGCACAGACCCGGCGAGCAGGATGACTGTTATGGCGGCATACATGAACTCGAAGTGCACCAGCAACGCCATGCTGTAGAACGGCTGAATCATGGGGGACATCATGGTACCGTTGGAAAAGTAGCGAGTGCTCTCTGGTATTGCCGCTCGCTTGAGCAAGAAGTCCTGCGTGAGCGCCGGGCCGCCCTTACCCCAAAAGGGGAGAAGGCGCTCGCCGAAAGCCATGCGATGGGCTACGAGGACCCAGACAATGAAGGAAGCGGCGAAGGCGTAGAGGGCCATGAAGGCGGAGTTTACAGCCCACTTCTTCTTGACGATGCTGCCATAAAGAATCACCAGGCCTGGCATGCTCTGGATTCCGATCAAAGTCGCTGCCGTCAATTGCCATGCGCTGTCCCCCTTGTTAAGCCATGCAGGCACCTCCGGCAGGTCGTATCCATAGGCCGCCGGGTACATGATCGTGGACGTGTTCGAGCTCGGCATCTGTAACTTGTTTTGCTGCTTAGGTGACAAGAGATGGAGGTCAGTAACTAAGGCTGGCAACAGAGTACCCGACGTCTGGCTTATATATTTAGCAAGACCAAAGTCACCACTTGGTTGGATTTGGTTGAGTTCGGAACTCTTAGGAAGCAAAAAAAAAAAAAAAAGCTAACATGTGCAGATTGAACACCTTCCGACGAAGAAGCACGTGAATATGGAATGGAGAAGACGGAGAATCGAAGCAGACGGGAACAACAAACAATGAGCAAAAAACAAGTGGTTCTTTTATCCATAGCCTTCCCTCTCCTCCGAAACTCTTGAAGCCCTACCCACATTTGTAAAATCCTTACAAACCCCCTAGCGTACCCCTGTCCCTTTAAAAGGTAATCTATCTTTCGTTCTTTATTCTTTATTGAAAGATGATAAACTTCCCTCCTATGTAGGAGAGTAGACATGTACAAAGAAGTAGAATTCGATTCTAATAGACAAAGACAACTAAGTTCATATAATATAATAAATTAAATAACAATAATTATATTATTCTTCTTCAAATGGAGTATGAGTGAAACACATGTTTGGCTTGCTAATACATGAAAAAGATAAGATATTTCTTACAAAAATTGAACTTCACCCACAAGAAATAGTCTCCCCTAACTTTTGCAATAATAATGTATACACTCTAAAACTCCCCATGAAGAACATAGCACCAAGATAGAAGCAATAATTACATATGGAACTCCCCCTCAAATTGACATTCCTCGGAACCCATGAGCAATCATGAATAGAATCCGAAACATTGACGAGCATCCAAAATAGTAGATGGCGGAGAATGTGTGTAGAGGTCATCTGTTTTGTCATTGTTTTCCAAGTAGTTATACACATGAAGTATTAACATTTGGTTGATGTGTGGTAGTTGGGATAAAAGTAATGATATAGGAATATTTTGCCAGAGCTGGTCGACATGTGTTTGAGTTGTGCAACTACATGAATATGCACAATAGTTGGTGTCAACAACATGAATGAATATGCAAAAACTAGACAACCTAATATGGCAACAAATTCTTTTCTTCATTTTCTCTCCTCCATCTCATCTCTTCCCTCCACTCATCTTCCTCTATTCTCCCCCTCATACAACCCACGAAGCTGATCATGAGAGTGGTTGCGGGTGGAAATTCAGAACCACTAGTAGATGAATGAATATGTATATGACAAAACAGAAATAAAGCACTGCTACTATAATGGCACCATAGGAATCATATAGTGTAGGATCTTACACAGAGAGAGATCGAGAAGCGTGATGGGAGCAATTAACAAAAACACTCCACATTTCCATCCATGGATCTTGTAACATACTAAAAATTAGATACCAAATCTACAGTTGAGCTATAATTATCATTTTTTCTATACTTGATCCCAATTTCAAAGTTCTCCTTCATTCCAAAGGCTCAATTAAATATTTTGCTCAATATCATGTATTTTGAAACAAGTTAGTCCCCATAGTAAATGTCTCAAACCTTGCTTTTCCTTAAAAATATTTGCAAATAGGTCCCTCAAGATTACTTAGTCAGTAATTTCAATATCATTTAGTGCAAATTCAAAGTAATTGTGCTAAGTACCTTGATTTGAACACTTTCAATTTCACAAATTATGGCTTTGGAATCATCAATGAATATTAATCATATTATTAAGTATAAACAATTTAAATTATTTATAATAGTTATTAAGCTAGTTAATTCATGTTTATGAATAATGGATCTAGTATTTTGTAAATTTGGTTCTATATCAGACTCAAGGTCAAAATCACATGGCAATTGACTTTTCCATTTTGAAGTTATGTATAAAGTATTGAAGTAATTAGAAAATAATTAGCACCTTAATAAATGAAATTGACCAAAGTGAATAAATAAGGTGTGTTACGCTCTTCCCTAAACATCATCGCCTGAGGCTACTGGGAGAACAATGACTTCCTCAGTCATCCATTATTGAAAGAAATTGACCTACATTCAACACTTCCCCCTAACGTATACCAAAAACCATACATAGTACTAGGCACCGACATATCCACTCCCCTCCTCACTAGATAATAATATGAAATCATTACCTACGTTAGCACCTCCCAAATGACAGACTAAACTTACCCCCACATCAAAACCCTAGATACATCATCCTCACCACCTATAACCACAAAACCCCAAACATTGCAGGCAAAAAAAACCTACAACAACCTAATGACATGCAAACATCACTGCAGGGTCACATACCTAACAACCTATATATATACGTATATATACGTATATATATACGTATATATATACGTATATATATATATATATATATATATATATATATATATATATATATATATATATATATATATATATATATATATATATATATATATATATATATATATATATATATATATATATGCTAGAATACACTCGAGTGTATCCGGAGCGGAATACACTCAAGTAGTTTTTCATGATGCAATATTTTTTTTTAAAATGTAATCCATTTATCTTCTTAAACATCTCGTGAACAACTCATACACAAAATTTGAGAACATTTGGATATGTATAGCTCATGTTATGAAGACCGCAAAAATTATGCATTTCAAATTAGTTTCGCGTGTCGATTTTGTTGCCCTTGGATGAGTGACTTACACTCATCCAAATGGGCTAAAAAGTTGTATGTAGTCTAGTTATAGTATGACGGTGAAGATCAACGGTTTACATTTAGCAAAAAATAGTTATGATATGCAAACACACTTGAGTGTATTCGTGGGATCCGTACACTCAAGTGTATTCTAGCCTGACTATATATATATATATATATATATATATATATATATATACGTATATATACGTATATATATGTATATATATATGTATAGATATATATGTATTTATATATAGATATGTATATATATGTATATGTATATATATGTATATATATATATATTCTATATATATATATATATATATATATATATATAGAATATATATAG
>OY856409.1:1893757364-1893859864 GCA_963693085.1 Alisma plantago-aquatica | reverse complement strand
GAGGATTTGCATCGTACAATCTTCTAGCTAGAAAAGATATGCATTTTATCAAATCATGACTCAACCTTTGTTGATCATCTACAAGTTGACTATTTAAGTACGAAATGTTTGCCAATTGAATCTTAATGAAACTCTTGATAGTTGACCATAGAACTCTTTGTCACAACCATATTTATGCCTCTAGGTGGTTAATTCCATTAAGGTCACCTAGTTATGTCAAATCCAAAATCTAATAGAATGAAATGTGTATCCTACTTTGGAAAACCCACATATCTATTCTCACACTTCTATGAGATAGAAACTACACCACGCTTTGGCATGCCCACACTTTTTTTATCAAGCTTTTGATGTGTATTTCTTATTTGAAAGCATCTATGACTTAATATTTATATGAGTTCTTTTTAATATATATATATATATATATATATATATATATATGTGTGTGTGTGTGTGTGTGTATGTTTTTTTCATACTCCACGTACTTATAATATTTACCATAAGCAAATTATACTAACAATCCACAATCATAATCTTATAGCAGATTACATTAGTGTGGCCATACTAATGTAATCCTTTGGAGCCACAAAGGATTACCATCCACCTACGGTCTATCGCATCAAATGCATCTTAAATCTTATTAGTGTAACAAAAGAACTCCATGGACACTCCTTGGATCTGCACAGTTGTCTCATCATGCCAAGACCTTCAAATTGTATTCTATTCCTACCAATATTACATAATATATAGAAACCCTGGACTATATGTGAGTGGAGTAACAAGTAATATAAACCATTACATGAAGAATAAAAACAAGGAAGATCAACATGGAAGTCAAATACTTATCCAACAAAAAAGCTCCATCCATATTAAGAACACAAAAGGGTATCCCACCATAACCATGCCCACATTAACTGAATAAAACATTTTTTACGACAGAGTGTATGATTAATGGATATATCATATCTTATATATATGTGTTTGTATAAATATAAAGATTGTATTTTTTGCACAAGTCAATTGTCATAGAGTATATGGAGTTAGAAGGATATATATATATATATATATATATATATATATATATATATATATATTAATAGTTAATCATTCACATCATATGTAAGTACATAAGTGGCATCAAAAGAAATCCGATCAAATTGATTTTGAATCAGCATAATTGTAGATTGATGTGGATCTGATACAACTATAGGATCCAGCCAAGAGAGAGAAGAAAATATAATGTAAGTAGTAAAAAAACAAAATATTCACATTTCCATCTAGGGATTCATCAATAATGATATAATGGGAAAGAAGGTCTTTGAGGTTATATCTTTGTCATAGAGCAGATCTAGATATAAAGCTCACAAGAATAAAGAATGATGTGATGACAAAGTCAATCTCCTAATGTAACAACCAAAGTGTCCACATCTCTATGTTGTCCATGTGGATGATAGGGAACTTGATGTTGTGCTCCACAAGACAATGTGGAAGGAGTTGCCATTCTGTGGTAATGTGATGGGGTTGCACAACCTCTTCTCTCCCCTTCTTTCCTTGGTGGTAATGATGTCTAGTTAAAGGGACTCTCAAATATTCCTCCTTATTCTCATAAGATTTTCCTCTAAAATTTGTTAAAAGGGTGTTTAACACATGTATCTCAAAACTCTGACCATCATACCATGTATATTGGAAAGGTGGGTAATCAAGATTTCTAATAACCCTTAGGAAATGAAAGGGCACAACAATCATTTTTCTTGCTACAACTTTTCCTACTACCTGATCAAGTGACCAAACTTAGTCTAGTCAGTTGACT
The DNA here is from genome assembly GCA_963693085.1 of Alisma plantago-aquatica. Taxonomy (NCBI): domain Eukaryota; kingdom Viridiplantae; phylum Streptophyta; class Magnoliopsida; order Alismatales; family Alismataceae; genus Alisma; species Alisma plantago-aquatica. The sequence continues at coordinate 1,893,858,057 of OY856409.1, read as the reverse complement.
AGACAGTCCTGCCAAGCTATAGTCTGGTTGTATAACCAGACTCAGTATAGTTGCCTGACTAGGCTGGACCATTTGGACTGTTGGACATAGTTTAGTTGGTTGATCATACTTAGCCTTGTCATCCAACTAGCCTAGTCCAGTCGAGCTACTAGACACAACCCAATTAGTCAACCAGACTCAGTCTAGTCATCAAGTCAACCTATCAATTAGCCCATAGATGATTCAAACAATTTCCTAAACCTTTTTAGCAATCATTTAATCATATGTCTAGTCATCAATTCAACCTATCAATTAGCCCATCGATGATTCAAATAATTGCCTAAACCTTTTTAGAAATCATTTAATCATATGCATATGATTATTCTCCTCTTCCCTATGCATCCTTTTGTGTGTGACCCTATAGGCCCCAAATCACACTGGTAGTGATATTAATAATCACATTGTGATTCCACAAAATGATTGGTATCTATAAAGACTTCATTGTTACCCAAGTAATCAGGGAAAGTTGGAGAACAACCTCAACCTAGAAATGTGAACATTGTTATAGTGACCATATAACCCATTTGTCAAAAATATCCATATTGAAATTGAGGCATGTGATGTCATCCTTTTATCATTCAATCTATAATCCTTGAACCAGAGCATACTGTATTATGAGCTCAATATCACATGTTGACTCACATGAGCATGGCCATGAATTTCCATTGTCTCTCTAACCAAATGACCAGGATATCTCTCCAAAAGAGGGACAAATTCCATCTACAACACTCAAAATAATTCAAAACTGTTATAGTGTACCGAATCATCACCTTTCTAGCAAGACTTATTTTAGAGTTTTGTTGGGTTAGTGTCAAACTACACAAAACAACATGTGATCATTGTAATAACTTCAGCTTTGAGAATCACAATCACCACTGTCACTTTGAGATATGACTCTAACATGTCATTATATGACTTCAATGTCTCATCTTCCAGGTGGATCTATCTAGTACACCTAATCACCAAAAAGTGCCTATGTATTTGAGTTGATATCTAATATCATGACTCAAGATACATAGCCATCACTCAGCATACATACTAGTCTCATGTATTATTCTTATCTCATAATATCCACAATAATAACTGACTAGGGACTTACTAAGAATGTGTCCTCTTAAATATACATATGATCTCATGTTTTGGCCCTCAACCCAAGAAATACATCATTGAGTTAGTATATTCTTAGAACATTATTAGGTTTATTTATTATATCAATACTAAAATAAACATATGAAGTGGCACCTTCCTTTTATAATAATCAAGTCAATACAAATTGTCCCTTCTACAATCATCACATGATGGCTCTCATGAGATATAGACAAGAAAACATTACTATCATTATATAGGCACAGTAGAAAAAGATGAATTCACAAGAATAAAGGTGTAGTGATGTGTAACATATAATATCCATAATTCAAGTAAAGGCACTCAACTATGTGGGTTACGGAAACCACATGGAGCAAAAGAAAAGCTAGTGTGGATCCCCTTCTTTTGTTTGTCCTTTATGAAATAGCACAAGGTCTTTTGACATTCAATATTGTCACTGATATATCTAATAATGGAAGTCAATGTGCTACATGACCTATTTAGACATAAATGGATTGAAAAATAAATGGATCTTAGTGCAACAAAAAATGGCACATTTGTTTGACCCTTAGGACGACAAATGTCAGGGTATAGAGGTGGAGCCATGCATCATGGTTTAAGTAGGAAACTTGATCTGATTAGTAATATTGTGGGAAGTCACACAAATTTACATAGATGCCTTATTGCTGTCGCCAGATGAATGAGGCTTGAAAAATCTAAAAACTCAACCTGACAGATGTTGTAGTGGGACACCATGAGGACCCTAGGGAGAGGACTCCTTGGTAAGAAGGGGAGATCTTGTCGATAGAGTCCCTATTGGTGTATGATTTAAAAAGATAATGCAAGGACTAGATAATTCCACAATGGATGACCAATTACAACAAGATCTAGGGTTGTCCTTGATTGACTCAACCTTCTCCATTGATTGCTAGCATAATATACTTGATGATTTTGCTAAAGGCACACTGAGGATGTGATGAATTATTCTTGGAGAGTGGGAGATTCCTTGAAGATGAGGCAATCTCATCCATGGATGGTGAAGTAAATGATGCATGTCTAAATGATAAGGAAGTAGGGACGGTAGATCTAAAAATTGAGGGTGGTCATGAAAAATATGATCTTCATAGACTAATATCCTTTTGACTTTTTATGTGAGTATTGGTAGGTAGAAAGACGTCACCATTTTTGTATCCATGAGACAATCTATGATCTTAGACATTACTTGTTGGACAAAGGGTATGACCGTCATCAACAATTGCCAAAAGTTGTTACCAAGTATATCCTCCAAAATATCATGGATCCACCGATTGTTAGATATGACAGCCATATTAGTGTGATATAAAGAGATGTTAGAGACCGTCACTTATGGGTATCTGGTGTGAAGGAAATAATTCTTTTTATGAAAGAAGAGAGTTGATGATCATGGAGGTTTGAGAATATTCTTGGCGGGCAGCCAAGAAGGAATGACGACCGCCTATAAGCGGAGGCTCTCTTTTTTTTCTCTAGGGTTAGGATTGATGCTTTTATATCATGTGATAAATATGATGTGATTCTAATGAGATATTACTTACTGGTTGATAGGAAACCCACTTCTTATATATTGGAGAAGAGGAAAGTACAAGGAAGCATAACATAACCTTAACAGACCAAGATAACTAGGCCCATACAACATAATAAACTAAATGGAAATAACTTTAACAATTCATATTTATTTTCTATTACAATTCATATAAGTCACATAGAATTATATTAATAGCTTAGGGAGAGTTTGGCATGGTTGATTGGGACAAGGTTTCATCAATTACAATTATATTTGGGCACAAAACTAAACTCAACCATGACGCAAATTTACCGTGCGTAGAAACGTAAGTGAACGCATCGAGTAGTACAGGCCTTTGGGAGGCCCGAGTCGAACTCAGGGATACGTGCAATCGTGGGGGACTCCTACTAACTACTCACGATCAGCTAAGCCGATTAACAAGTTGAGAGTTGTTGTTAAAATTAAAAGAAAAATAAAAACAAAACAAAACAAGCAATCGATTAAATGTTGGTTTAATCAATTCAAAAGGAGATCTTTAGGGTTACGGTTTCACCACGGGTTTTCATTGTATTAAATTCTATATAGCTGCTCAATTTTATCTCTCTATCCGGGTAGTGGCCTGAAATCAAAATTGCCCACTGTCGTGGTACAATTCACTACCTATGTCTAGGTCGGTTCCACCGTCGTAGTAACCTATACCCTAAATTAGGTGCATTATAAACGACCTCTCGGTATCCACCATTAATCTTACACCGCCTTGTTCAATGGATTTGTCAATTAATGTAAATTCCGTCTCTTTTCAACTGTTAATTCTTCTTTCAAAGCAATTAAGGGCATTAGGTTATTATTATGGTGATCAAGCATAACAATATATTGGAGAACACGAAACTATACCACGGATTTAAGAGATAAGATATGAATTACTATTATAAAATCATCATACAATGAATCCCCTGGCTACTCCCGGTCCTAAAGATAAAGGGGATTAGCCCCGCATGTTCATCTCAGAGTACAATGTAGTAAAGAAAAGGGGAAACATGAGAAAAATGAAATTGAGTGGTGAAACCCCTGAACGGAGAAGGTCCAATTGGTCCTTGGCGTGGAATCCGCGTTCTGCCGCCTTTCGGTGGTGGAATTCATCTTCTTCGGCGTCCGGATCGGCTGGGGCATGCTCTCGTGCTCCATTCTTCTCTCCTTGCTCTCCGAGATGTGTGCAGCGGCTAATGACGTGATCCTCAAGTCAAGAGCGCCGTCCTTAGGTTTAATTCCCGAGTTAAGTCACCAATTACTCACAGCCGTCCGATTGAGATCATTCTGAATCAAACTCATATCTGACGGTGTCGATACCATCGACGCGCATCGATTGTTCTTCTTTTCTCCCGTAATTGTGAATGATGTCCTCTCGATACCATCGACGCGAGTCGATGGTATCGACGAACCTGTAGCGACAGTTTTGTCATTTTGTGTCGTTGTAGCTCCTCCCATCGATAGTATCAACCATCGTGTTGATAGTATCGACTCCTTCCTCGCTAGCAGCCTGATGGTATCTCGATACCATCGACATCCCCGTCGATTGTATCGACCTTGTTCTGGTCCTTGCGGCTGGCAGCCTATGGTCCGGTCGATGGTATCGACCACCGTCGATGGTATCGACGACAACAGATACTTGTTTTTCCTAAAATTAACACACGGAACCACATAAATCCACACAAAATATATTTTTTCGATAATTAATACTAAAAATGCTTAAATAAAGGGAATTTGACATAAAGAAGTAGCATAGACCAAAATGAATGAATTATGCAACATTAACCATGAAAATGACTAATAAATGCATAAAACACATATCAAACAAGTCTATAAATGCGACTCAAAATCATCGCATCAAACTCCCCTAAGCTTGAACATTGCTCGCCTTCGAGCAACTATTTCTTAGAATAGAATTGCCAGAGTCAACTAAAGAACAAAGCATCACACCAGACATCCCATATGATTCCCACCAGACATTCACATACCGGCCCTCACTAACCACAGAATGATAATTACCCTGAAGGCGACAGTAATCGTCCATAAAAGATGTTGACCTCAAAACTGATGAACACTATCACATAAGGCAGTTAACATAATAAAATTCACCGGTCCAGGCTTGGTGCATCTTGTGATCTTCTATACTACGTTGCTCGCCCTAACTACCATCTACATGAAGCAGTTCTCCTAATATTCATTAGTGAGGAGAAATTCACGGTGGCCTATCAATCCGAGCAATGGGTGGATGAAATGGGTGGCTCATGGAAGAAGTGGAAGTATCATACGATTGCAACATGCATAAAACAAAAATGTCCTAAATGATGCAAATGCACATGAGAAATGCCCTAATGCCTAAGATTAGGTGGAATGATGAATGCACTAACCATCAATCTCAAAATAAGATGGATATCTAATTAAGCTACATCATGTACTCATTCATCTTAAAATGTAGGTGAGATTATGTTCCTTTCTCCTTCTTATTCCACTTGCTTCTAAATAACTTTCTTCTTTTTCAGTTTTTTTTCTCTCTTTTTTTCAAAGCCCTTATATCCATAATTGGCAAGGAATAATTTATAAGGCTTACTTTTTCTGCATAACTCAAACATTTGAATTATTTAGAAGGTATGGAACATTTGAATTCACCATTACAGAATAACCGAGGTACATGACATACTTTATGCATAGAAGTTATGAATGCAACTAAATGACATGCACCTAAGGGTAATGTGCATGTATAACTATTCTAATCTTTTCTTCATTTTTCATGCAGAACATATGAAGGTGATTACAATGCAAGTCCTATCTACATGCCATGCAATCAAAAAGAGTTAAAATCGTACTTTACTTCCAATTCTTGGTGGATTGTGAAAAGCAATGGGGTGGAAAGATCGCAAGATTAGTTGACTGAACCTTTGAAAAATACTATGTGTCCCTCCTTACTGACCTATATAGTAGTTAAGAGGTTTCTCTCTCTTACTTCAAATTAGAGTCTCATTACCATTTGGTCAGTTAAGGCTCAACAACCAATTTCCGTCCACTTTCATGAATCATTAGGGATACACAGTTGTGAATTTATGTTTTAAAGTTGACAAAACCAATCATTTTCCAAGTTAAGTGATCAAGGTTAAACACATTCAAACTTGTGAACACTCAAAAATTTTAAATGTTCCCTTCATTTCCATGCACATGCAACTAAGATGACACAAGATTAAAGACATCCATGATTACACTAGATAGAGTTTGGATCCTACAACAAAGTCAAATTCCAAGAAACAAATGACAAGTAACAAAACAATAAAACTAAAAACAGAAAAAAATAAAGATAGAGCTGTTCCAACTACCCCTCAAGCTTGAATTCAACTATGGCCTCATAGTCAAAAACAAACTCAAAGGTTGGAACAGTGATACCGGTTTACTCTTGTGGTGGAGGCGGGTACTGTGGAGCCGTAGGGTCCCAAGAAGGATACTCCCCCTGGAAGCTTGGATCAAACTGGGCCCTGGGTGGAGGTTGTGGATAACCTCCAAAATAATTTTGGCTCCAATAGTGGTCATAGAAGGGCTCCTGCTGCATCTCCATCCGATACAACCGATCATGTATCTATTGTTGGTTGTTGAAGAGAAGATGTTCGTTCTCGAACATCGCCCTTTGGTTGTCCAGTATCCGGTTCGTAGTGTCTTGAATACCGGTATACATTGTGATGTGATGCTTCTGCGTTTGCTGGATGTCTTGCAGCATAGTGTACATGCCCTGCATAGAATAGGCATCCTCGCTTGGCTGCGAGGGCGGTGGTGGTGGCGGCGTAGGATGTGATGATGAAGATGCACCTGGATGCATCTGAGGACGCTTCTATGGTGCCACTCGTGCTCGAAGAGGTGTGAATGCCTCCTCTTCCTCCTCAGCCTCGTCGTCATTTCCGTCGTCGCCACCATCATTGCCGCCTTCTTCATTGGAGTCGGCGATGGATATGATTGGCCATCGGAAGTGTTGCGCCCCCTCGATGTTGAAGACCGGATCAGGCAATGAGCACTCCTGATAGGCATGGTTGACGTGGCAATGCGCATACGCCAAACCATCTCGAAGAAGTAGGAGATTGGACCGGTGCAAATGTTGCAAGTTCACCTTGCTCCTAGTAGATAGAGGAGTGAGGGTCTGGAAATTCAAGCCGAGGTATGAAGCCAGCTTGGTGATGAGCCCGCCGAAGTAAATCGGCGCTTTCCTCGTACTCCTCTTCACCGCCAATACTCTCTGCAGAAAGAAGGCACCCCAATTGCACTCTTGACGCTTCAGGAGCTTATACAGAAAGAATAAGTCTGTCTCCTGAGACTTGCTGAGGGCCAAGTCACCCCGAGAAAATAGCGTCAAACTGAGCATCTGGTGCAATATCCAGACGAAAGGGTGCTCGAAGTCAGCTACCGCAGCATTATGGTAGCTAACGGACTTCCCCGGTGGCACCGTAACCAGCTCGGCGAAGATGACGTCGTAGTCAGTGCGGTTGTCCGGGCACCGATAGTTGTTTGGCGAGTGGTGCCAGTTGAAGATCTTGTTGAATTGTCGGAGCATAAGGGTGTAGTCGATGTTGAACAGCCGGAACGACACCCAGCCTTTGATCCACTCGCGGTCGGTGGAAATAACGTCGTTCGGCACGACGCAGATGTCCAGCGACGCCATGAACTCTGCCACCAATTCCTTGTATGTGGGCCAGTCGCCGAAGAACGATTGGCCATCTGCATGAAATTCCAGCTCGTCAGGTCGTCGGTTTGTGTGGCGCGCCTGTCCTTTCAGAACGTAGGCCAAGTTGGCCTCGAACCCTAAGTCGCGGATCATATCCCGTTCGACATAACGGGTTGGCTCTATCTTCCTCTTTAAGATCTCCTCGAAGATCTTCTTCACCTCTACGGATGGATGAATCAGCCGTGGGCGTGAAACCGACGCGGGAGGAGGTGGCACGAACTCCGGGATATTTGCCAGGTTCGCACGTGAAGACGACACACCAGCTCCATGCACCATGTTTGCTAGAGAAAGAGGATTAGAAAGGAGCTCGGTGAAGATTGGAGAATTGAATCTCCGCTCGGTGAAGAACTAGCTCGGTGTTGCTCATCGACGGGCTTGCACAACTCTGGAACTCGCTCGACACAAGTGGAGGAAGATTGCACTGAAGGTGTGATGTCATCTGACGCAACTACTCCCCATATATAGCTGTGGCCAACTCTACTGTCTGCCCGTCGCTACCATCGACGTGAGTCGATGGTATCGACTTGGGTAGCACGATCTGTACCTCCGCTAGTATCAACGGTCGTCGATGGCTGGATCCGCGGGGCCCGGATTGCTGACGCGTCGATACTATCGATGTGGGTCGATAGTATCGACCCATCCCCCAGATCGACTTCTTTGTTTGCTGTGATGCCGTTGATCTTTCTCGCGGATCGTTGACGTGGCTCGTCGATACTATCGACGCAAGTCGATAGTATCGACTCTCTGATTAGGGAAAATCCTCGCGAGTCCCGACCGCCACCTTTTTCACTTGAATGTGTCGATACCATCGACACGCCCGTCAATGGTATCGACTTCACTGAGTCGATTTCTTCTAAAAATCTCCAGAGATCTCGATGGTATCGACAAGCATCTCGATACCATCGACCTTGACTTTGTGATCTGCCTGTAGGTATGTCGATACCATCGACGAGGCCGTCGACAATATCGACGTAGTCCGATTTCTGCAGTCATCAACCTGTACCATGGTCGATACCATCGACACAAGGGTCGATGGTATCGACTCTGCCTCATCCCTACATAAGTAGCAAACCATCACGGTATCTTTTTTACACTAAAAATTAAGTAAAAACAAATTAAACTACGAATGTAAATGAACTAATCTAAGGTACCAATGGTTGGGTTGCCTCCCAACAAGCGCCCTTATTTAATGTGTTAGGCTAGACGACTTGAGTCACATCATGCATCCAAAAGTGAAATGAGTTTGACCTCATTCACCTTCCTTGTGTAATCTTCTACAAAATATAGCTTCAACCTCTTTCCATTCACTAAAAATGTCATCTCACCATCGCGCACTAAGATTGCGCCATGTGGCTTGACTTCTTCCACCATAAATGGTCCACTCCACCAGGATTTGAGCTTCCCGGGATGCAACTTCAGCCTTGAATTAAACAGAAACACACGATCTCCCTTCTTGAAGGTGCGCATCTGAATGTGACGATCATGGATCAACTTAGTGCGCTCCTTGTATATCCGAGAGTTCTCATATGCAGTCATGCGCAGCTCGTCCAATTCATTTAATTCAAGCAATCTCTTCTTCCCCGCTTCATCATAGCTCAAATTGAGCTTTCTTAGCGTCCAGTGTGCTTTATGCTCTAACTCCACCGGTAAGTGACAAGCCCGGCCATACGCCAACCTAAAAGGCGTGGTGCCTATAGGTGTCTTATATGCCGTCCTATATGCCCACAATGCATCCGTCAGTAAGGCACTCCAATTTTTCCTCGTGGAAGCTACCGTATGCTCCAAAATCTTCTTAATTTCTCGATTAGAGACTTCCACATGTCCTTGAGTTTGCGGGTGATATGGGGTACCTATGTTATGTTTTACCCCATATTTCTTCAACAATGCCGAGAACTTGTGATTCTTAAAGTGTGTACCCCCATCACTGATGATCATTCGGGGCACTCCAAACCTGCAGAAGATGTTTTCTTTTACGAATCTACATACTATAGAAGAATCATTAGTCCTTGTGGGTATTGCTTCTACCCACTTCGACACATAATCAACATCTAAGAGGATATATAAATTCGAATTTGAGGACACAAAGGGTCCCATGAAATCTATACCCCATAAATCAAATACCTCCACCTCTTGGAAGACATTCAGGGGCATCTCTTGTCTCTTTGAGATGTTACCTGCTCTTTGGCAGGAATCGCATTGTCTCACAAACTCATAGGTGTCTCGGAACAAGGTAGGCCAATATAGGCCACTTTCCAACACTTTGGCAGCCGTACGAGAGCTCGCGTGGTGTCCGCCCATAGGTAGAGTGTGGTAGTGACGTAGAACACTCTCGTGTTCCTCCTCAGGTACACACCTGCGTAGAACACCATCCTTGCATTATTTTAAAAGAATGGGGTCATCCCAAAAATAGTATCTTAGAGAATGGAAAAACTTCTTCTTCTCTTGATACGTCCAATCTTCTGGGATGATCCTGCAAGCAAGATAATTCACAATATATGAAAACCAAGGATATTTAGAATTCACTTTCAACAATTGTTCATCCAGAAATGTCTCGGTTATGGGTATGTGTAAATCTTTTTCATCCACCCTCTCTAACCTAGACAAATGATCCGCCACAACATTTTCAATCCTCGCCTTATCTTTAATTTCGATATCAAATTCTTGTAGGAGCAAGATCCACCTAATCAATCTAGGTTTGGCATCTTTTTTCTCCATCAAGTATTTAATAGCGGCATGATCATTCCAAACAACTACTTTTGATCCAACTAAATATTGCTGAAATTTTTCAAAAGCGAAAACCACGACAAGCAATTCTTTTTCAGTAGTTGTGTAATTTAATTGAGCATCATTCAAAGTCTTGGATGCATAAAAAATTACGGCGGGTTTATTGTCCACCCACTGTCCCAACACATCTCCTACCGCAAAATCTGATGCATAACACATGAGTTCGAACGGCTTAGTCCAATCCGATGTTTAAACAATCGGGGCGGAAATCAATTTCTCCTTTAGCACGTTGAATGCGTGTAAGCATTTGTCATTGAAATAAAAAACAACATCTTTCTCGAGAAGCTCGGATAGCGGTTTGGCGATTTTAGAAAAATCTTTTATGAACCGACGATAAAATCCGGCGTGTCCTAAGAAACTTCTTACCCCTTTTACCAAATTTGGTGGGGGCAATTTAGAAATTACTTCAATTTTCACTGGATCCACCTCCAAACTTTTGCTAGACACCTTATGTCCTAGCACTATTCCTTCACTCACCATCATATGAAATTTCTCCCAGTTGAGGACCAAATGTGTGTCCTCACATCTCTGTAATACCTTATCCAAATTATAAAGGCATTCATTAAATGAAGCACCATAAACGGAAAAATAATCCATAAAAACTTCAAGACAACGTTCTACCATATCAGAAAAAATGGCGAGCATACAACGCTGAAAAGTCGCTGGTGCATTGCATAATCCAAAAGGCATGCGGCGATATGTAAAAGTTCCATAGGGACAAGTGAAAGTAGATTTCTCTTGGTCCTTAGGATCGATTGAAATCTGATTGTATCCCGAATACCCGTCTAGAAAACAGAAATGAGATCGGCCGGCTAAGCGCTCTGGAATTTGATCAATGAATGGTAAAGGAAAGTGATCTTTCAGCGTAGCGACATTAAGACGGCAGTAATCAATACAAACTCACCACCCGGTTACCAAACGGGTGGTGACAGGTTCATTTAAAATGTTTTGAGTGACAATAATACCCCCCTTTTAGGGACTACCTGCGTGGGACTTACCCATGTTGAATCTGAAATCGAATATATGATACCTACGGAGAGAAGCTTAATCACCTCTTTCTTCACCACCTCCATCATGCTCGGATTCAGTCGATGTTGCGGTTGGATCACCGACTTGGCTCCCTCCTCGAGCTGAATCTTATGCTGACACAAGGTAGGGGAAATCCCCTTTATATCTGCGACAGACCTCCCAAATGCTCCCCGGTGGTTCTTCAGCACTTTCAACAATTGGTCTTCCTCTTCCGCACTCAGATATGCAGAAATGATCACAGGTAACTTTTCTTCCTCCGCTAGAAAGGCGTACTTGAGGTGCGGTGGTTGTGGCTTCAACTCTAACTCCGGCGGGCTGATCAATGATGATTGAAGCGGAGGGGGAAGTTCACCTAAATCTTCATAATACCTCACATAGAAACATGGAAGCATCTGAAGCATCTTGGTGCACTCCTTGAGTGATTTGCTTCTCATCCAATCATGAGTGATGTTAACTAAACAAGCCTCCAATGGTAATTCCTGATATGCATCAAAAACTGAAGTTTCTATAGCATCATCCTCCATAGGGGGAGGAATGTCCTCGTTCTCATCATTCCAGAATCCTACAGCCTTGCAAAGGGAAACTACTTTGGTTTACTCCATGATGTCTACAGCCAAAGTCCCTTTGTCCACCTTAGTCATTACATGAGCCATATCCAGAAATGGCTTCCCTAGACAAAGTGAGATAGTATTATCAAAATGTTTCATCACGTGGCATTGCTCCTTGGATTTTTGTGAAGTGACGCTGGAAGGCATGACCATCTCAAATCGGTCATCGGCTATACCCAAGGTCAACCGACCTCTCCCCATCTCGAGTATCATGTTGACTGTAGCTTGGAATGGTCTTCCGAGTAGTATCTCATTGCCTTGCTCATCTTGCATCTCCATGACGACAAAATCTGCAGGAAATACAAATCTATCCACTTTCACAAGCACATCTTCACAAATCCCATATGGTTTCACTACAGAGTTATCCGCCGATTGAATTTTCATGTTACTTGGCCTTGACTCCTTTAATACCAACTTTTTGAATGTAGAAAGGGGCATTAAATTGATGCTTTCTCCCGAGTCACATAATGCTTCACCAAATTTGACTTTCCCGATATAGCACGAAATGTTGAAACAACCCGGATCTTGCCTCTTTGGTGGCAATGTGCCCATGATGAAGGCACTCACCTGCTCTTTAAGCACAACTACTTCCGTGTCCAGAATTTTTCTCTTCTTCGTGATGATGTCTTTCAGAAATTTTCCGTAAGACGGAATTTGCTCAATAGCTTCCAATAGCGGGATGTTTACTGAAAGCTTCCTAAAACTGTCCAAGAACTTTTTGAATTGATCATCAACCTTCCTTGTCTTAGCACTGTTCGGATAAGGGACCGGTACAACCTATGCCCTTTGATGTGGTGGCACATACGGTGTCCTTTTCTGAGGTCCCTCCTCCTCTGTAATAGAGTCTTCAGTAGCATCCACAACTGTGTCATCGATTGGTTTTGTGACCGGTGCAGGCAGCTCCTCAGTGGCTCTAGCTTCTTTTTCAGCTTGGGGTTTGCTTGCTTCATCAGCCCTGGGATTTAACAATTTCTTGCCACTTCTTAGCAAGATGGCCTTACCTTGTTGGTTCCCTCCTGGAACATTTGTATTTCCCGGGAAACCTGGATGTGCCGGCTTCTTCAAACTGGCTATCTCCGCAGCCATCTGTGCCATAGATGTCTCTATTGTCCTCATTTGAGCCCCATGGCTCTGCAGTGTCTGCCCAAATTGGTTCATGAACTCCCCTTGTTGCTTTATTTGCTGGCCGAAAGTAGCTATGAGTTCTTGGTTTTTCTTTATAACTTGATTGAGAAACTCTGTGCTCTTATCCTCTGCAGCTGGCTGGGGTTTAGCATCCGGATCCTGCAAGAAGTTGTTAGGATCCTTCTAGGAAAACTTCTTGTCTTTTCTCCATGAATAGTCGTTGTTCCTTTAACCTGGTTGTTGCCTCATAAATTTCACTTGAGCCTCGTCCTCGGACTCAGTCTCCTCCTTTGCAAGCAATTTCTTTGCGAGAAGATCCATCTTCTCATTCAATTCCTTTATTGCCTTAGATTCTCCTACTACTCAAACCTGTTCCACAGTGCCTCTATCACCCCATGATTGTTTCTTTGCCATGTTCTTTAAGATCTCCCATCATCTAGTGTCTGTGTTATTCAAGAAGAATCCAGAATTGGCCAAATCTAGGTTGCTTCTATCATGCTCAGAGAGAGCAAAATAGAAGATCTTCACTTAGGTCTCCTTATCCAGCCCATGATGCGGGCATCACCTGAGCATGATCTGAAATCTCTCCCAAGTCTCAGAATAAGTCTTGCCTTCTTGTTGAGTGAAGTTGTGGATCTTTCTTATCATGTCATTGGTCTTTTCAGGTAGAAAGAACCTCTCGAAGAAGACCTCCACCATGTGGTCCCAAGACTCCACATATTCATCATCTAAATTATGTAGCCATTCGTGCGTAGTTCCCGCTCGTGAACTCGGGAAGAGCTTCAAGTAGAGCACGTCTTGTAGAAACCTGTAGATTTTTACCATGTCACAATTCTCCACAAACTGACTTATGTGCGCGACGGGGTCTTCATTTTTTAGCCCATGGAAGGCATTATACTTCACCAAGTTGATCAAAGCTGGATCAATCTTGTAGGTCAGAATATTCAACTCTTACTTCTTTATAGGCCCCTTGGAAGTGGACGAGGAAGAAGCCTTGATCTTCTCCCATATTGTCTGTGGCTCGTCCATCTCTTCTTGTTCGTGTTCAGAAAGTATATCCTCCAGCTCATCTTGATTATAATCGCCCTCGTCTTCTGGTCCTGGCAGCGGAACCTCTGGTGCTCGACCCGCGTAGTCAGTACTACGCGTCTGTACCATGCACAATACCTGAAAATAGAAAGATTAAATTTAGTACAGTGCTTGACGATTGCAACTATTTAGAAAATAGATTATGAATTTTTGGAACGATAAAAAAAAATAAAAAAAAAGTGGCCTAGAGTGCCACTTTTTACCGCTCACAGCACTCGAAGTGCCAACAAATTGCCGTATCCCCGGCAACAACGCCAAAAACTTGACGCAAATTTACCATGCGTAGAAATGCAAGTGAACACGTCGAGTAGTACAGGCCTTTGTGAGGACCGAGTCAAACTCAGGGATACGTGCAATCATGGGGGACTCCTACTAACTACTCGCGATCAGCTAAGCCGATTAACAAGTTGACATTTGTTGTTAAAATTAAAAGAAAAATAAAAACAAAACAAAATAAAACAAGCAATCAATTAAATGTTGGTTTAATCAATTCAAAAGGAGATCTTTCGGGTTACGGTTTCACCACGGGTTTTCATTGTATTAAATTCTATATAGCTGCTCAATTTTATCTCTCTATCCGGGTAGTGGCCTGAAATCAGAATTGCCCACTGTTGTGGTACAATTCACTACCTATGTTTAGGTCGGTTCCACCGTCGTAGTAACCTATACCCTAAACTAGGTGAATTATAAATGACCTCTCGGTATCCACCATTAATCTTACACCGCCTTGTTCAAGGGATTTGTCAATTAATGTAAATTCCGTCTCTTTTCAACCGTTAATTCTTCTTTCAAAGCAATTAAGGACATTAGGTTATTATTATGGTGATCAAGCATAACAATATATTGGAGAACACGAAACTATACCACGGATTTAAGAGATAAGATATGAATTACTATTATAAAATCGTCATACAATGAATCCCCGGGCTACTCCCGGTCCTAAAGATAAAGGGGATTAGCCCTGCATGTTCATCTCAGAGTACAATGTAGTAAAGAAAAGGGGAAACATGAGAAAAATGAAATTGAGTGGTGAAACCCCTGAACAGAGAAGGTACAATCGATCCTTGGCGTGGAATCCGCGTTCTGCCGCCTTTCGGTGGTGGAATTCATCTTCTTCGGCGTCCAGATCGGCTGGGGCGTGCTCTCGTGCTCCGTTCTTCTTTCCTTGCTCTCCGAGATGTGTGCAGTGGCTAATGACGTGATCCTCAGGTCAAGAGCGTCGTCCTTAGGTTTAATTCCCGAGTTAAGTCACCAATTACTCACAGCCGTCTGATTGAGATCATTCTGAATCAAACTCATATCTGACGGTGTCGATACCATCGACGCGGGTGGATGGTATCGACTTAGCGCCGCATCGATTGTTCTTCTTTTCTTCCGTAATTGCGACTGATGTCCTCTCGATACCATCGACGCGAGTCGATGGTATCGACGAACCTGTAGCGACAATTTTGTCGTTTTGTGTCACTGTAGCTACTCCCATCGATAGTATCGACCATCGTGTCGATAGTATCGACTCCTTCCTCGCCAACATCCTGATGGTATCTCGATACCATCGACATCCCCATCGATAGTATCGACCTTGTTCTGGTCCTTGCGGCTGGCAGCCTGTGGTCCGATCGATGGTATCGACCACCGTCGACGGTATCGACGGCAGCATATACTTGTTTTTCCTAAAATTAACACACAGAACCACATAAATCCACACAAAATATATTTTTTCGATAGTTAATACTAAAAATGCTTAAATAAAGGGAATTTGACATAAAGAAGTAGCATAGACCAAAATGAATGAATTATGCAACATTAACCATGAAAATGACTAATAAATGCATAAAATGCATATCAAACAAGTCTATAAATGTGACTCAAAATCATCGCATCAAAGCACCAGACCAAATAACACTTGACAAACCCACCAGTTTTGGTTTGTTGGCTTGGAAATTGTTTAGACTGTTATCCAAAATTTTAGCTACAAAGACACCAATGTATATGGTTTTCCTTTTTGTATGAAGGTTAATTTTTTTTGTGAATTTCCATTATTTGGAGTGACATTTGAATTAAATTATTATTTATTTTGTTAAGGTTTAATTGTACATATTTCTACTTAGTAAAGTTTGAGTTTTATTTAGTATGGGAAAGTGAATATTATTTAACATGTGTTGTTATTTGGGATTTCACACTATAATAATGAAGAAATTAGGTTATGTTCAAAATTCTAACAATTTGACCAGATTGACTAGCATTAGTGATGAGAAGAACAAATGCATTTGATAAGCCTGAGTCTATACTTGAATCATTAGACAAGATGCGGGTGAGGTCTAGGCAAAAATAATTTTCAAAAAATTCAAGTATACTTGAGCAATGTTGGATTCATGCTAGATGTAGGATATCCATTGTAACGACAAAGTATTTTTTTCCCACTAATATGTGAATATATTTTTCTTAAAAAATCTAAAAGAATAACTGATGCACATAAATTTCACGTAAAAAATGCAAGTGCAGGTATCAATGTAATATAGGCCTAAAGAGGACTAGATATCGAACACGGGGAAAAACATGTACTCAAAAATTTCTACTAACAATGGCTAATCATCTAGACATGATAAAGAAAGTGATTTGATTGAATTAAAACTAAATTTCAAGAATTAAAACTAAGATTACCAGTTGTGATCACAAGTGGAATGAATTCCTTAGGATTGTGGTTTCACCATGACTCACATTGCAATTACCATCATTTCATTAATATTAATCTCTCCTAACCCTAGACAAAGAGACATGTAGAACAAATTACCCACTCTTGTATCATAATTACCAACCTAACCTATTACTAATCCCACTCTCATAGAAATTGTGTTATTAGTTAGGTGCTTTATCATAATCTATGGTTATTCTCTTAACATTCATAAGCCCTTTCTTAATGTGCGATACAAAATATGTAAGTCTATGAGTTTTCCGACCCTTAATCCCTCCCTTAAAGCAATTAATGGTCTAATAAACTACCAATGGTGATCAAACATATATAATTAGTGATGCTATCATAGATTTATGTCCAAAAATTAAGAAAATCATGGATATTAAATCATAATCATCAATTACAATGTAAAATCAGGCTACTTCCTGGTCCTAAGGAACAAGGGGATTAGCCCCTCGTGATTTCAGTTACTTTACACATAGAAAAGGAAGAAAAGAAGGAAGAAAACATCAAGAACAAGGGAAAACCCCTGGAGAAAGACAATATGGAAGGTTCTTTCTACCGAATGCTGCAATTTGTCGTCTTCTGATTGCAAATCGGGCCACCAGAAGTTCATGGACCACCCAAAATTTTGCCATCTTCTCTCCTTTCTCTCTTCTCTTCTCTACACTATCGTACAACTAAATATAGGATTATGATTAGGCTTGGCCTAACTCCCCCTAAGGCATAGACATAACTTATGGCTTCATTAAGTCCAAGTTGGATTAATGATGATCTTCAATCAGGCCTGATCATGTCTTGTCAGTACTACCAATCGGGTGTCAGTAGTATCGATGCCTTCGATTAATTGTGATCCTCTATAAGCTATCGATACTAGCGAGTTGACTATTGATAGTACCAAAATAATCTTTGAATCAACCTATTGGATTTTTGGCAAAAGTCAATACCACCAAACTGACCTTCGATAGTACTGATTCTTTTTTCAGATGCTCTTTGTTGATCTGTCGATAGTACTGATTCCTTTGTTGGTACTAGCAAGTTTCCTCGACTCAACCTGTTCTTTTTTCCTCTAATGTCGGTACCACTGACAGTAAAGGCAGTAGTACCGAGTTATGTTGTTTCTTATAAAATCACCAGAAATATGATAAAATGAACATAAGCTCCAAAATAATTATAGACCATTTAGAATAGTAAAATAACAATTCTTTTATGCAATTTAAGTGTCATAGGCTAATGATGATAAATAATGCATAAATGATATCAAACTGAATAATAAGTGCACAAAAATCCATAATAAACAACCTATGAGAATGACAATTATTCAATGCATCAAACTCCCCTAAGCTTAAGTGTTGCTCGTCCTCAAGCAACAAAACATCATATCTCTTTGGGAGAAGTCAGGAAAAGGACACATGACATGAATTTCTATTCTCAACTACCCCCACCTGGAGGTCCCAAACTGGCCTTTGTTGACCACTGAATAATCAACTACTCTCATGTGACCAAAAATATCCATAAAAGATGTCCACCCTTATATCAGTGAAACACAATCAATATAGTAGTTAATATCATAGTCAATCAGGCATTCACTTGGTGCATCATGTGATTCCCTATCTACATTGCTCTTTTCCTAACTACCAACTACTTGGAAGCAATACTCCTTATAAGAATGAATGATGAGATCAATCATATCTGTGTCCTACCAATAAGAGCAATGGGTGGAATAAAATATGTGGCTTATGAAGAATTACAAGTAACATCTAAATCATTTATGCAAAAATAAAACATTACGAACCTATTTGAATGAAGATGATAAAAAATTCATAAATTCTAATGCCTACTATTATGGGTGGAATGATGCATGTATCGAAAACCTCATCAAATGGATGAGAGTGAAATAAAAAAATACATCATGTTAATGTTTCCATTTCTTTATGAAGTAGACTTTCCAACCTGAGTTGAGTGCATCCTTTCTCCCTCTTTATTTCATAACATCAATTGTTTTTTTTCTATTTTTTTCATTAGCTCAATATTTTTGCATGATAGCAAGTTATGCTTGGGCTTCACCAATATATCTCATTCGTTTTTTTTTCTGAGGGTATGGATGTGTATCCCTACACTCTAATTTCAGAAGAAAACAATATAATCACATGATGTAAAATAAATGATGCAAAAAGTATGCAATTATGCATGTAATTGTCATACAGCTAGATGATATGCATAAAATTTGTTGATGTACATTTTTTTTCATTTTGAACTAATGCAGCAAAAGAGAAACTAACTATCATGTCACCTGTTATGCCATGCAATGAAATAAAAAATAATAATTTAGGTTACTTGATTATCTTTGAAGTGGTGGATCAAAATGGATGGAAATGGATGGAATCACATGATTAAGAGACAACACTTTCTAAGATATGATATGTCCCTTACTACTGACATGTGTACAAGTTAACCTCAGGATTTATTTCGAAAATTTCAATATAAGGTCCCATTAATTGTTTGGTAAATTCATGCTCAAATCATATCTTTATCCACATTACATGACCACTTGAGATTTCCATTCATATCAAATGTCCAAAAGTGGACTAACCCATACACTTCCTCTAGGTGGTGCCACTTAAGAAATTTTATCAACTAAGCCAATTATTTTCAAATTTTATTTTTTATTACACAAATATGGAAGACGTACCATATGATGAAAAGCTAGAAATCATGCTTATATTGCTCCAAAATTACACTTGATGGATGTGGATCCTAAAAAAAAATCAAAAGAAATGAAACTAAAAAATGATAAGATAAATCTAAAAAGAAAATAAAAAATAGATATATTTCATTACCCCCTAAGATTGGACTTGACTATTCCCTCATAGTTAGAATTCAACCAAAGAAGTGGAACTGTGGTACCAATCAATATAGTGGTGGTGGTAGTTGTGACATTGTTAGGTCATGTGGATCGAAAGTCCCCTAGAACATCAGCAGCTACTATGTCATTTCTAGAGGCTATGAATAATCACCAAAATAGCCTTGACTCCAATAGTTGTCAAAAAACATCTACTGATAGTTCTTCATCCTCTACATGTGTGTATGCATGTTCTCATGGTTGTCCAGGAAAAGTCGCTCATTCTTGAAGATCGTCTACTAGTTCTGATAAATCCATCCTTAGACATCCTAGATACCTGCCAAGGTAGTAGTCTATTGTTGTTTCCCCTATTGTATTTCCTATAACATCCCACACATATCTTCCATTGAGTATGGTTCATCATTCTGAGTAGGTGGTGGTGGTGCAAAAGAGCCAGAGGTAGCCTATCCTCTAAAGAGCTTTTGGATAATCCTACTCCTCATGAATGGTATGGTGGCTTCTTTCTCCTCCTCACCTTCTTCTTGATCTTGTGCTTATTCCTGCTCAACATTTTCATTGTTTTCATCATCTCCCGCCATGGCATCTCCTTGTAGCCACCTCATGTGTTGGTCCCCCCACAAGTTGAAGATGGGATCAGGGAGTTCTCTTTCTTTGTATTGCTCCCTAAGTGTACAATAGGCACACACTTTTCCATGGTGCACGGAGATGAGGTTAACTCTCTTGAAGTTATTGAGATTCGAATTGGAGGATGTCTTAAATGGCTTGGAGGTGGTGAGGTCTAATTTGAGATGCATCATGATAGGAGTGATAATCCCTCAAAAATGAATCAGGGGCCTCCTCTGTAGTGGTCACTTCACCTCCATCATGTGCTGCAAAAAAGAGCCCATGTCAAACATCTCCTCCCCCAAGCCTAGCAAGGATCAAAGGGCATAGAGGTCCATCTGCTAAACTTTCCCCTGTCCCTGGATGGACCTGAAGAATATGGTACCGGTGAGGTAGCTGTGAAGGATGTGAGAAAATATGTGCTCAACATTGGTGACAGAATTCCTATGCCATCTGATTGTGTAGCCTTTTAGAAAATCTGTTAGAAGCCTCCATGCCCAGTTGTAGTCAAAGTCACTGGGTAAGTAGTGGTCCTCCCCCATTGGCCACCCACACATGCCATGGAATTCCTTCAGCATGAGATGGTGGGTGGCGTTGAAGAGATAAAACTTGACCCATCCTTCTTCTCATCCATTCTTGTTCTCGGGAATGCAACATATCTCCATAAATGTTAAGAAATCACAAGTGATTTCATGGTAAGTGGGAAAATCAATGAAGGACGGGTGATGACCCACCATCTATCCTTCGCAGACCCAACAGAGATTGTCAGTGAAGCCTATAGAAGCAAGGAACACATGGTCTTCGTATCGTGTTGGGATGAGTTCTCGTTTGATCAGCTCTTTGTATATCTTATCATGGTTGGAGCTGAGGTGAGTGATGGGTATTGGTTTTGGTACCAACATGGTACTCCCTGCCACAGAAGAAGTTGGTCACCTTTACGCCATCATCATAGTACAAAAAAGGGATGGAGAAGAAGGTTCTCTATGAAGGCTCTAAAAGCCCAAGATCACTCACACTCTTGTTCTTGTGAAGTATGAGGTGTGGGTGTGATTTGAGCTCAACCCACACCCATCCTTTTATAGTTGTCAAGTTGCCTTCAGTTTCTACGTCAGAAGTACCTATGAAAGTGTCGGTAGTACCAAATTCTTCTTTATGATACATGTGAGCTGGTATTGACCTTTGATAGCGACGACCTTTATCTGTTGATGTCCATGAGAATAGATTGTCCTATGCCAGTAGTATCGATGGGTGTCAGTAGTACCAAAATATGAAAATTCTTGTTGGATCGGTGCTACCTACCATTGGATGTAGACAATTATAATCGTTTATGGCGCACCCATAGATTCTATTCTTCAGGATGTTGGTACTACTGACTTGGTGTCAGTAGTATCGAGTTGATTCTTTTCTCCATCCTGCTGACTTCTATCGGTACTACCGACCTGGGTGTTGATAGTACTGAGCCATTTAAAAACTTGATACTCTTTTAGTGTCTCTCAATGGTTCAAACCTAGAGCATGGCCCATGTGTTGGTATTACCAATTCACTATCAATAGTACTGAGCCCTATTCACTCAACTCAGATCCTCTACAAAATTTGGTGGTACCGACTTGGATGTCCGTAAGTCTGAAAAAAAATTTGGCTGACCCTATTGTGTCTGTCGGTACTACAAACTTTAGTGTCGGTACTACTAAGATTTTGTAAAAATCGACCTTGTTATCCCTGTGATTGCATTGGAACTACTGATATGGCTGTCAGAACTACCGACTTTTTCTCTGCCTGTACACCAAACACAAACGATCAAGGATCTTTTTTTTACAATGAATATAATACAATGCAACTAGAATTTGAAGAATATGAATGTAAAGAAAAAAATACAAAAGCATTAAAAGATGGTTGGGTTACGTCCCAACAAAGCACCCTTTTTTTACGTCATAAGCTGGATGATCAAATTAAGCAATTAGTCAAGCTCAATGAGCTTCAACTCTCTTTCTTCTCAGACCACATCTCCCCTATAGTAGTGCTTTATTCGTTGGCCATTGATAAGGAATGGATCAACCCCATTGCTTATGTCCACTTCCCCATGGGGTAAAGATTTAACTGCCACAAAAGGACCACTCCATCTAGACCTCAATTTTCCCTGGTGTAATTTTAACTAAGAGTTTAACAGAAGCACCTTCTGTCCTAGAGTGAAGACTCCATGCAAGATGTGGTGGTCAAGGATCCTCTTTGTTCTCTCTTTGTAGATACTTGAGTTTTGATAGGAATCCATCATAATCCCATCTAACTCATTGAGTTCCATCATTCTCTTCATCCTTTTATCTTCCAGATGATAATTCAATTTCCTCAAAGCTCATTGGCTTTATGTTCTAGATCTATAGGTAAGTGACATGCTTTCCTTTAAACCAACCAAAAAGGAGTGGTTCCGATAGATGATTTTTAGGCTGTCCTATATGCCCACAGAGCATCATTAAGTTGCATGCTCTAATTTTTCATATTGGTTGAGATGGTCTTCTCTAAGATCTTCTTAATCTCCCTATTAGAAAACCACAACTTGTCCTTGGGCTTGTTGGTGATATGAGTACCTACCATGTGTCTCACTCACAAAACTTATAATTGGTGAAGTGAGATCCACCATCACTTATTATCACCCTTGGTGCTCCAAATCTACAAAATATGTGATCTTTTACAAACTTGCACACAACTTGAGCAGAATTGGGGCGGGTTAGAATTGCTTCCACCCACTTAGATACATAATAAATGAAAAGAAATATGTATAAATTAGAGTTAGACGACATGAAAGGGCCCATGAAATCTATTCCCCATAGGACAAAAACTTCAATTTTATGAAAAAATTTAAGGGCATTTCATGTCTTCCTGATATAATACTTGCACATTGACACATATTGAAATGAAGCACAAAATTATATGCATCTTTAAAGAGCATTGCAAATAAAACCATCTTTCTAAGACCTTAGCTGTTGTCCTAGAGCTAGCATGGTATCCCCCAGTAGGTAGGGAATGATAGTGTGACAAGATACTCTCCATCTCACATTCTGGCACACACTTCCTCAAGATCTCATCCCTACACTATTTGAGCAGAATGGGATCATCCCAAGTGTAGAACCTCAAAGAATGGAAGAACTTCTTTTTCTCCTGATAACCCCAATATTCTGGCAGCTCTCTACAAGCCAAGTAGTTCACAATGTATGCAAACCACATATATTTTCTTTTCATGGAAAAGAGCTACTCATCTAGAAATTACTCCACAATTGGTATGTCTATATCCTTTTCATCCACTCTTTCAAGCCTAGAAAAGTATACCACCACATTCTTCATGCCTAATTTATCCTTGATTTCAATATCAAATTCCTACAATAGCAAAATCCACCTAAACAATCTAGAGTTGGCATCCTTCTTCCACAAAAAATATTTAATTGTTGCGTGATCAGTCCACATAATGACCCTCGCCCCTATCAAATACTGGAATTTTTTTTTAAAAGCAAAGACTATAACCAATAATTCTTTTTTATTGGTTGTATAATTTGATTGGGTATCATTTAGGATCTTAGATTCATAATAAATGATGGCGGGGTTCTTGTCTCAGCATTGGCCTATAACAACCCCGACCACATAAGTCGATGCGTCACACATCAGCTCATATGGTTGGCTCCAATATGGAGCATGAACAACAAGTACGAAGACCAATTTCTCCTTCAACACCTCAAATACTTTCAAACACCACTCATCAAAATTACATTCAACATCTTTTTCTAATAATTTATAAAGCGGTTTTGTAATTTGTGATAATCTTGTATGAAACTTCAATAAAAATCTACATGTCCTAAAAAAATTCTAACTCCCTTCACCGTGGACGGTGGAGACAACTTAGATATAACCTCAATTTTAATGAGATCAACCTCCATATTTCTATGGGGCACCTTGTGTCCCGGGATCATTCCCTCACTCCCCATCATGTGACACTTCTCCCAATTCAAAATCAAGTGAGTGTCCTCACATTTTGCAAGACTTTGTCAAGACTATGAATGTAGTCCTCAAATGACTCTTCATATACCAAAAAATCATCTAAGAAAACCTTAAGACAACACTCTACCATATCAGAAAAAATGGCAAGCATGCATCTCTGGTAATTCTCCAGTATACACAAACCAAATGATGTCAAACGGTAAGCAAATGTGCCATATAGATAAGTGAAAGTAGATTTATGTTGATCCTTTGGCTTGATGGAGATCTGATTGTACCCGAAATACCCATCCAGAAATCAAAAATAGGAGCGGCCAATGAGCCACTCAAGAATATGATCAATGAAAGGAAGTGGGGAATAATCTTTAAGTGTAGCACCATTTAATCGATGATAGTCAATATAAACATGCAACCCGATCAACAACCTAGTATATATAAATTCACTATTTAAATTTGTGTTGATAATTATCCCCCCTTTCTTTGGAATCACTTGAGTAGGACTTATCCAATTAGAGTAAGAGATAGTATATATTATACCTGTCGATAGAAGTTTGAGTACATGTTTCTTCATCGCCTCAGTCATGATAGGATTGAGACACCTCTGAGGGTGCACTATTGGCTTGGCTCCTTCTTCTATGTGGATCTTGTACTAGCAAGAACTAGGAGAGATCCCCTTGATATCTGCAATTGACCACCAAAATGCTTCCCGATGGTTGTTCAACACCACAATTAACTTCTCCTCCTCTTAAATGCTCCAGGAGGCTAGGATAATGACCGGAAGCTTGCCATTTGCTGCAAATAAATTATATTTCAAATGTGGTAGAAACAACTTCGACTCAAGATCTAGAGAACTCAATAGAGACAGAATCAACGGTGGTGGAGGTGGTCCTAAGTCCTCATAATGCCTGGTTTAGTAACTCGATAATGCCTTGAGAAACAAGACACACTCCCCCAAGGAACAACATTAAGTGTAGTCATCCACCAAATTCACAAGGCAGGTCTCCAGAGGTAACTGTGGATATGCTTGAACAAACGTGGAGGAAGTTGCTTCTTCAATGGTTGTTGGACAATCTTCCTTCTCTTCATCATCAAGGTATTGAACTGCATTGGCTAATGAGATCTCTTTGGTATTCTCCATGATGTTCACTTCTAGTATGCCTTTGTGTAGCTATGTAATCACATGAGCCATGTCTAGGAATGGCTTCCCTAGAAATAAAGACACCTTTCCTTAGACCTGCTGCAACATGTGACACTCCGCCTTTTCCTCGGTCGTTTTATGCAGACTCGGGCATCTTGATTTCAAAACGATCTTCCTTGATACTCAGTGTTAGTCTTCCTCTTCCCATCTCTGAAATCATATCTGTTGTGTCTTGAAATGGCCTCCCTAATAGTAGTTCATTTCCATGATCATCATGGATTACCATAACTATAAAATCTACTGGAAACACAAACATGTCCACCTTGAAAAGAACATCTTCAAAAATATTGTATGGCCTAACCACTGAGTTCCCACTAGATGTATGGTCATATTGATCCTTTTGGATTCCTTGAGACCCAACTTCTTAAATGTAGTCAAGGGAATAATATTGATACTTCCCAATCTTGGTCTTCCCGATGTAACATGAAATGTTGAAGTAATCTGGATTTTGCCTTTTTGGTGGAAGTTTTCCTAGAATTTAAGTACTAACTTGTTCCTTCAACACCTCTACATATGAATTGACTATCCTCATCTTTTTATTGATTACATACTTCAAAAATTTTCCATAAGAAGGAATCTGCTCGATTGCATCAATGAAAGGAACATTGACATGCAATTTTTTGAAAGAATCCAAAAATTCAGAATTTGTTGGTCAACCTTCTTAGCCATCAAGTTGTTCAGAAAGGGAATTGGAGTCAGTATATTCCTTTGGTGAGGTGGGACATATGCCTCCTTCCTTGCTTCCTCTGGTTCATCGATTTCTTCATCAGCTTCCTTGTCCTCTACTATAGTGTCTGGCTCAACTGGATCAGTAGTCACCGCTGGTCTTGTGTCACTTGCATTATCCTTTGCCCATGGAACTAGATTTTTTTCATTGAGTACTTTCTTCCCGATGCAAAGCAACACTGTCTTCATCTGATGGTTTCTAGAAGTAATGATAGTATTTCCTAGAAATCCTTACTAAACAAGTTTCTTCAAGAAAGCCACTTCTGCTGCAATCTGAGAGATCTGATTCTCTATACTGCGGATCTGTGCTCCTTGGTTCTTCAATTCCCTCTAGGTCTTGCTGATGATCACCTCATTTTGGCTGACTAGCTTATCTAGCATCTCTTCAATGTGCTATTTTACTAGTATACATGTCATGTTGTTGTGCACCAACCTACTGTGGCTTGGCTTACTGTGCATGGGAAGGGTCCTATTGAAAGTTGTTGGGATCCTTCCAAGAAAATGTGGGATCCTTCCTCCAAGAATAATCATTTCTCCTATATTTCTACTGCCACACCAACATTCATTCTTCCTCCTCTCCTCTAGAGGAACTTACATCCTTCTGATACAATTTCTTGGCAATGAGGTCTAGCTTATCATTCAATACCGTGATGAATTTAGACTCTCAAACACTTTTAATGGTTGTTGGACATTCTCTTTCTTCTCCCCATGACTTATTCTTAGCCATATTCCTCAGAACCTTGTAACACCTGGATGGCTTGTTCTTGAGGAAGAATCATGTTCCTACACTGTCGAGTGTGGTCCTCTCTCTTTGATGTATCCTGTAATAGAAGATATTTGCTTGACCATAGAGATCGATCCCATGATGAAGGAACTTCCTTAGCATGTTTTGGAACCTCTCCCATGCTTGAGAATAGGATTATTCTACCTACTGTTTGAAATTATAGATCTTGCTCACCAACTCATTTGTCTTCTGAGGTGGGAAATAGAGCTCAAAGAAAACATATATCATCCCCTCCCATATTTTTATTGACTCACACGGGAGGTTAAGGAACCATGACTTTATTATGTCTACCAAAAAGATGGAAATAGTTTCAGATAGATGACAATTGTTGAGACCCTATCAATTTTCACCATATCACAACTCTCGATGAAATTGTTGATGTGAATCATTGGATCCTCTATGATGTGGACATGGAATTCTTGTGGCTTAACCAGTACCACCATTCCCGGGTCTATCTTGTAGCATCTGACGTGGAATATTATCGCACTAACAAACTCACTCAGGGTTGAAATCCTCGAGCTTTTACCAAAACCTCATGCAATAATACCACCCACAAGCGGACGAGTCTTATTGTAGTATAGTTAAGGATCGAATCCCAAAGGAAAACATTTTTAAGAATCTTTGTCAGTCGAATCTAGCACAAGTAAGACTAATATTTAGAACGATTGGTTGATTTGAGGTTAATTAGACTAAATGCAAGAAAGTAAAAGAGTAGAAATAAAGTTTGATCTAGATTAATGATATGGAATCACTGGGATGGTACCAGGTTTCACCACCACTACACATGCAAACACATCCAAACATCAAACATCCTGGCAAGATATAACTATCCAAATAGAGCTGCTGTAAACCCCCCCATATGAGCATTAGGTTTGTGTAAGCATCACCTTAGGTATCAGATGTCTCGTCACCATATGGATCACATAATTACATCTTCGAAGATACACAATCCAACTAAGGTTGTGGCCCTCCCTAAGGGATGTTTAGACCACAGAAGTGTCACCGTAGGCTAGATGGCTCATCCCCTCACGGATCACACATTTACGACCTCAAGGAATCCTATCAGAAGTTCTCGTCAAGGAGTCAACCACGCTAATCGACAATCAAGAAGGTGATTAATCTACAGGCAAACATCAAGGATCAACCAGGATGATACAAAATCCAACTAAGGTTGTGGACCCCCTATACAAGCGTTAGGCACACAGAAGCGTCACTGTAGGTTAGATGGCTCGTCCCCTCACAGATCATACACTTACGACCTCAAGGAATCCCATTCTATTTCTAGTTTGGGAGTCAACCTCGTTGATCGGCATTCTACCCTACATACAGAAGTTCTCATAACATAGGGAAGAACAAGATGAAAGCAAGCAGGTAATCAAGCTACAAACATTATCAATTAACAATGAAATGGAAAGTTATATACATTGCCTTGGAATGTTAAATGAAAATACATGAAAGCATGGGCATTGGGGCTAGTCCCCGCACCCCAGCAAAAAGTGACTACTCACTCATGATGCGAGAAACAAGAAGAGCAAGAGAGAAGGAAGATTCCACCATGAGAATGATGTAGAAGATACTCGTAGCTCGGTGAAGATGATGCGATCTTATACATTGTGTCGGGGTAGATCTAGACGAGGAGGGTGAACCACCAAGGCGGGCTAGGCAGACCTTCTTCTATACCTTTTTTCTCTTCTCACCCTCCTTGCTTGTTCCAGGAGGAGGTGTGGGTGGCGTGGAAATGGCTGAAGGTGGTGGAGTGGTAGCGGTGTGGAAGGGAGACCGATCCTTTGCTCAAGCAGCCTTACGGCGTCCTCGAATCGATGCCCAAATGAGGACCCTTGTTGTAACATCCCAGGATTTGAGGCCTCGGATAAAACACTCTTAAAAGGAATGATTGGACTACCCATATCACCAATGTGCACCTCCTTTTTTGGGAGCCCATCACTAAAGAAATCCATAGTTAAGCGTGCTTAGCTTGGAGTAGTACTAGGATGGGTGACCAGTCGGGAAGTTGACCCCGGCTTGAGCGTCAGTGAGGACAAAGCGCGCAGTTGAGGCTAGTGGTGGTCTATGGGGCCAGCCGTCATTCCTAAAACTTTACTAGAGCCTTGGGCAGTGGGCTCAGGCGTTACAAATGGTGTCAGAGTCAATTCCCCTCCAGTAGGCGGACCCCACATGGGCATGGCATGCCAGTCTTGAGCCATGTAGTCCAGGCATATAGGAAAGGGCTGTCCATGGTTGACGTAGCCACCCTTGTGAGTATTCCGTGATCGGGAGCTGGGTGTCCATGGGCCACTGTCAGTCTGCACTGAAATGGGGAAGAGATTACGAGGCCTTATAGTTGAGCCTTGATGAGGACGTCAAGAGTCTAAGTGGGGGAGATTGTAACATCCTAGGATTTGAGGCCTCGGATAAAAGACTCTTAAAAGGAATGATTAAACTACCCATATCACCAAGGTGCACCTCCTATTCCGGGAGCCCATCACTAAAGAACTCCATAGTTAAGTGTGCTCAACTTGGAGTAGTACTAGGATGGGTGACCAGTCAGGAAGTTGACCCCGGCTTGCGCGTCAGTGAGGACAAAGCGCGCAGTTGAGGCTAGTGGTGGTATGTGAGGCCAATCGTCATTCTTCAAAGTCTACTAGAGCCTTGGGTAGTGGGCTTAGGCATTACACTTGTGGTCTTATTTATAGGTTTAGATGGGGTCCTCACATTTTTGCTATGAGTTTTCTCCAAATGGTTTGGAGGAAACAGTTTGCTTGAATGGTCTAGAGAAAACAGTTTTAGAGACTGTTTGACATCCAAATGGTCTTGGCTTCTATCGGTCTCTGCCTCTGATCAGTCTCGAGTCTCTATCCAAATGGTCTTGAAGATCGAACAGATCCAAAAGGTCTTGGGTTCTTTGCTCTATTGATCTTGTATCTGATCAGTTTTATGCCCCAACCGATTTTTCTTCCAAACGATCTGGAGATGCAAACGGTCTTGAAGACCGATGGGGCTTGCACGGTCTCGCTAATCAAACGGTCTTGGTGCCCGAATGGCCTTATGGGTGACTAGCCTATCGGTCTTGAGAATCGATGGCCTCCAAACGGTCTTTAACATCCAATCGGTCCTTGGTCCAAACAATTTTGAACCCATTAAGTGTCATACGGTCTTGAGACCATTTGGGCTCAAGCGGTATTGAGACCGTATGGGATCAAATGATCCTGAGACTGATTAGGTAAAGTAGTCAATGGAGGACCATGTAGGTGAATGTTTGAGACCGAGAGGTCAAAACCACATGGGTAGACTGTTGGGGCAAACCGTTTGGCAAGACCAATTGGTCAAGACCAAAGTTGAGAGGATCTCAAGCAAATTTCATTCGATGGTTGAACCTAGTCAAGACCTACACAAAATCAATATAAATTTGGTTAATAATCTTGATAATTGAATTAGTTAATAAATCTTGCATTTGTCAGATTAAGGAGATGAAATCAAAAGTATTAAATCGAATCGGTCCCAAAAGGCGACTGAAAATCATGATGAATATGCATTCCTCAGAATACCCCAAACTTAAACGTTGCTCGTCCTCGAGTAACACAAAATTTGAAACAGTCACCAAATGAATACTTTTTGATCATGTGATTGCCTCCTCTTCACATCATGATTGTTTCTTTTCTGATCAGTATGACTAAGCATCTCAACTTCCTGAGACCACTGAACACATCTTACCATATCTTCGTTCCTGAGTTTGCTTTCCAACTTCACTTCCTCCTCACTTTTTCCAACAACAAGCATGTAAAAGAGTTTTATAAGAGTCCAGAGATACCCACAGAACAACAAGTGTGCATATGATCTGACACTGGTGCATTTCAAGGTAGTGGAGTTATTTATTGTGCCATTTGCTAGAAAAAAGGAGTGAAGGGTGGTATGGAAGGAAGAAATAAATCTCTCCTCTATTCGACTCGAGGGTTTTATTATATTATTTGCAATTTCATTTATTGCATATTTTTTTGTGCGAATCTCTCCTCTATTCGACTCGAGATTGCATTTTTTTGTGTGCGCTTTGGCATCTTTTCTTGGTGGTACGCCCCTATTAATTTGTGAGGGGTATGGAAGAAGCGAATATAGAGGGAAGTGGCATGCCACCCCAAACTTAGGGTTTGGCACCATTTTGGCTATTTTTGTTTCTTTTTTATGGATGGGAGGGGTACAAAGATGATAAAAGAAGTGTAGAAGATAGTTCAGATCAAAATGCAACTTGATTTACAATTCTGTGCACCGGGTTGTTCTCTTTATCACACTCTACTCAAATAATGACTTGATGAGGATCCGGTGGGGATTCCATGTTATTGTTCCACTAGTCAGTTAGGAAGCATGATGTGTTTGATCCCTATCAGTTCGACAGACGCTTGCCATTTTTGCATAAAGATCATGATGTTAGGATTCATAAGGTTCACAAGATGATTTCAATCAAAAGGCTAGTTTTCAGAAGAAGGTCCTTTTGAGGATCTGCTTCAAATAAGAAGGGTGTAATGATTCAAATTGCATAGCGGGCTAGGTAATGACTTTTAATGAAATAAGAAGTGTCAAAATTTCATAATTATTTGAAAAGACTTTAAAATTTTTGAAAATTTTGGTCAAAAATTCAACGATGAAATCTTAAGTCTGAGTTATATGGGTGAGGGTGGAAAGTAAGACACGTACCACCCACCCTCCACCCCAAACTTAGAAATTTACTTATCTTGAGCAAACTCTAAATCCAAGATGGAGGGGAAAATTCATGTCGGTTGAACCACCATATGTGGTTACGTTCAAATCAGCGTGCGTCCTCCATCTAAAAATCTCAAAAATGAAGACTAGTTAGAACTAAAGATAACATCTTGTGATGTGATTTTTATTTAATGGAAAATTATCTAAAAGGTAAAAACAAAATTACAGAAACATTCTAATTTGAAAGTAAAATAAATTTATTGATCGGTTTACCTCCCGACAAGTGCCTTTGTTTTATGTCGATGGCTCAACTAATTGCTTCAACTTTACGGTGGATCCGTTGGATTGGTGAGTTTTATCAATTCTTCAGTGCTAGTTTCTACTGGGGTGAAGTATCTCTTCACACGTTGGCCATTTGCCACAAAATAGCCTGAATTTTCACTCCATAAGGAGAAAGCACCATGTGGGGAGATGCTTTTGACAATGTAAGGTCCAGACTAGCGAGAACAGAGTTTTCCTGGGAATAACTTCAACCTTGAGTTGAATAGAAGAACTTGGTCTCCCACTCGTATGTCTTTTCTTTTCAGGTGACCGTCGTGCCAAAGTTTTGTGCGCTCTTTATAGATTCGTGCATTCTCATAGGCTATCATCCTGAGTTCATCCAGCTCTTGGAGTTGTAGAATCTTGGTCTGGCCTGCTTTCTTCATGTCAACATTCAATTATTTTATTTCCAACCATCCTTTGTGTTCCAGTTCTATAGGCAGGTGGCATGACTTTCCATATATCAATCGAAATGGTGTAGTTCTAAGAGGATTTTTAAAAGCAGTTCGGTAGGCCCACAATGCGTCATTGATTTTCACTGACCAATCTTTTCGATTGCAGCCTATGTCCTTTCCAAAATAGCCTTGAGTTGACGATTAGAAACCTATACTTGTCCACTCATTTGTGGATGGTAAGGTGAGGCTACCTTGTGAGTTACACCATATTTCCTTAGCAAATCTTCTTTCAAGAAAATGAGAACCTTCGTCAGATATCACAGTTCATGGGACTCCAAAACAGGGGAAAATAATGTCTTTGAACATCTTGATGACGGGTTTGGAGTCACTAGTGATGGTCGGTATGGATTCAACCTATTTTGAGATGTAATCCACCGCCACTAGGATATAGGAAAATCTATGAGAAGATGGGAAAGGACCCATGTAGTCCACACCCCAAACATCAAATATCTTGATTTCTTGCCACAACTTAAGTGGCATCTCATCTCTTCGTAATGCTACCTGTTCTTTGACATTTGTCACATGATAGAACAAAGTTGTAGGAGTCTTTGGATATGGTTGGCTAAAAGAATCCACATTGCAAAACTTTTATAGTAGTTTTCTTAGAGCTCATATGGCCTCCAACTGGGCCTAAGTGACATTGCTCTAAAATAAGTTGAGCTTCTTCCTTAGAGATACATCATCTATATAGACCATCAGCAAAGAGTTTGAAAAGGTATGACTCATCCAAGTGATATTGTTTCACATCATGCATGAATTTCTTCAGTGCACTTCCGGTGTATTCGGGGTGAATGACACCTGCAGCCAGGTAGTTCACAAAATCCACGTACCAAGGGATAGCTTCGAAAACTTTCATAAGCTAGTCATCTGGAAGAGAATCGTTGATGGGGATATTCTCGTTTTCCGGGGCATGGATACGACTGAGGTGGTCTACCATGACATTCTTTGTACCTTTCTTGTCTCTTATCTCCAAATCAAACTGTTGTAAGAGGAGAATCCATCTGATTAACCTAGGTTTAGCATCTTTCTTCGCCAGGAGGTAATGAATAGCAACATGATCTATGTAAACAATGACATGTGAACCAATGAAGTAGGATCTGAACTTGTCAAATGCATACACGACCACAAGAAATTCTTTCTCGGTAGTTGCATAATTCCTCTAAGCTTCATCGAGGGTTTTTGATGCATAGTAGATCACATAATGTTTCTTTTCTATACATTGGCCCAAGACATCACCCACATCATAATCACTAGCATCACACATAATTTCAAAAGGGTGATCCCAATCAAGAGCTCTAATGATGGGTGCACTACTACAGAAACAACATTCAGTGTCGCTTTTCTGGGCGTCGGTTATTTAGGAAAACCGACGCCTATAACATTCAACGTCGGTCATCTAGGTCATCCGACGTCTGTAGCCAAGACACGGGTACCGCTTGTATTAAGCGTCGGTTTTTTTGGTAAAAAACCGACGCCTAAAACTGCCGCGAAATCCAATTTTCGAGCAAAAAAATATGTCACATACGGCATCGGTTATTTACCTAAAGCCCGACGCCTATATAAGATGAAAATTTGCGCGAAAATTTACAGCTTAGGTGTCGGTTATCCTTAGATAACCGACGCCGATAGTGGTTCCCGCCAATTTATTTGGGGCAAATTTTATCTAATTGGACGTCGGTTTTGTAATAGGAACCGACGCTGAAGACCTTAGGCGTCGGCTTTGTTAGATAACCGACGCCCTTTACGAACTTATTAGACGCATGATCGATCGACTTTAGGTCCCCTTTCCTGTTTCATCGTCTTCATCGCCCGACCCTCCGCTGCTCACCGACGCCGCTGCCCGCCACCCTCCGCTACCGTCGCCCGACCCTCCGCTGCTGCTGTTGCTTGTGCGCCGCCGCCGCTTCCTGCTCCTTCTGCTGCCGGTGTCGCCACCGCCTGCCTGCTCCTTCTCCGCCGCCTTCCTGCCCGCCGCCGCCTGCCGCTCCCTGCTCGCCGGTGTCGCTGCCGCTACCTGCCTGACTTGTGCAGGTGGTCCTGGAGCTCGCCGGTGTCACCGCCGCCCACTGCATCTCCGCCTGACGACCCCCGCGTCTCCGCCGCTGCTGCCACTGCCCTACGCCGCTGCCGCCTCCACTGCCTACATCGCCGCCTCCACTGCTCATCGTCGCCGCCTCCACTGCTCTTCTTCCTTAACGGAGCTCGCTACCGACAGAGCTACTCCTCTTCTTCCTCCACGAGCTCGCTACTTACAGGTACGATTTTATACCTAGTTACACATCTCATTTTTGCTTCAATCATATTCATCATGTTGTTGTTTTTTATTGCAATTTTATGTAGATATTCTCCTTTAAATCCTAAGAAAATTATACACCCTTTAATTACAAACCCTAATTCACCTCTAGTCACTCACTTCTATCGATTATCCAAATGTAAATTGCCCCTTACTATGTCACCATTCATTCCAATGCAAAACTGGACCTTCCTACGCCACCATTTACTCAAAAGGTAGTTTTCATTTGATATCTAATTATTACATTAAGGATACTGAAAAAACTATATGAGTTACACCT
The DNA here is from genome assembly GCA_963693085.1 of Alisma plantago-aquatica. Taxonomy (NCBI): domain Eukaryota; kingdom Viridiplantae; phylum Streptophyta; class Magnoliopsida; order Alismatales; family Alismataceae; genus Alisma; species Alisma plantago-aquatica. The sequence goes on along the minus strand of OY856409.1, from coordinate 1,893,823,110 downwards.
TCATAGGAATGCATACAACTTCTATCTGAAAGAGATCTAAACATGATAAAAAATAATCTAAGATACAACTTTCTTCATTTAGGACTAGTCCAAGTATCTACAAAATCCTTAACTAGAAAAGGTATAAATTATTCCTTACTTCTATCCCTTAGAGACTGTAAGCATCTAAAATTCTCAGATTCCCTTCTTAGACTTCTAGAATCAACACTACATGAAGAATATGTTTCCTTCGATAATATGTTATAACATAGTATGATCTTAATCTGATCTGGATGTTCATAATAATGTAGTATGTTAAATATGATGATTAGGGATACATATAATGTCTAGTAAAGATTCCTAGACCTTTTGTTTGAAACTATTGATTTCTTGATTTATTATTTAATAATGCTCTGTTGATTAGGATTAACCATGTTGCATGTAGTTTATAGACAATTATTATATATAAGAATGCAACACATGTATTTGTTGGCCTAGAAACCCGTCCAAGATTTACTCATTAGGAGTAAATCTTGGATAGTCCCCGGTTTGGGACTGTTCTTGAACACCTAATCTCACTTAGGATGTAAGTGTATAATGTGTATTGGGTTTTTGAGAAACTTTCAGTAGCATTTCCCTGTTTGTTCTCTAAGTACATATGTACTTAGAGAACAGCGGGGAAATGCTGCCGAAATTTTCTTGAAAACCAATTACGCATTATACACTTACTAGTGAGATTAGGTGTTCAAGGATGGGATAGGTGGTACACATTTATTATATATAAGAATGACATCAAATGTGTTTGTTGGCCTAGAAACCCGTCCAAGATTGACTCATTAGGAGTAAATCTTGGATAGTCCCCGGTTTGGGACTGTTCTTGAACACCTAATCTCACTTAGGATGTAAGTGTATAATGTGTATTGGGTTTTCGAGAAAATTTTGGTAGCATTTCCCCGTTTGTTCTCTAAGTACATATGTACTTAGAGAACAGCGGGGAAATGCTGCCGAAATTTTCTCGAAAACCCAATACACATTATACACTTACTAGTGAGATTAGGTGTTCAAGGATGGGATAGGTGGTACACATTTATTATATATAAGAATGACATCACATGTGTTTGTTGGCCTAGAATGTGAACAATCATTGTTTTTTATATTACTTGTACATTGGTATAAATTAGAATGAACAATCACTAAATTATATACTGTTTGTATGGAATCCGGCTTCATTGTAGATATCTATTATTGTTGGCCTAGAAACCCATCCAAGATTGACTCATTAGGAGTAAATCTTGGATAGTCCCCGGTTTGGGACTGTTCTTGAACACCTAATCTCACTTAGGATGTAAGTGTATAATGTGTATTGGGTTTTCGAGAAAATTTTGGTAGCATTTCCCCGTTTGTTCTCTAAGTACATATGTACTTAGAGAACAGCGGGGAAATGCTGCCGAAATTTTCTCGAAAACCCAATACACATTATACACTTACTAGTGAGATTAGGTGTTCAAGGATGGGATAGGTGGTACACATTTATTATATACTAGGGAAATGTTGCCTAATCTTTTCCTAATATATACTTGTTTCCTAATATATACTTGTTTTCTCTGATCATAGAATGGATAGATCATGGATGTCCATTCGTAATCGTTGCACCCCAGAGTTTATATCTGGTCTTGATCAGTTTATTAGATTTGCCGAGGAACATAGGAAAAAACCTACAGATAGGTTCTACTGTCCATGTAGGCATTGCGGTAACAACTTGAAAGTCAACACTGGTGAGGAAATCAAAAGTCATGTCATGTGCAACGGGATTGTACAAGGCTATACAGAATGGCACTGGCATGGAGAGATTTCAAAATCGAAACCAGTAGATGTCGATAGCAGTGCTTGGGTGGAAGAAGAAATTGCCTCTGATGACGTAAATGTGAACGAACCAGTTCCAGCAGACATCGTTGATGCGATGCTGGATAGTTGTAGGGTAGAGCACACCGATCCACCTCCTATCTTTACAAACATTGTGCATGATGCTGAGATACCGTTATACACAGGTTGTGCTAAGTTTACGAAGCTTAGCGCTGTCTTGAGATTGTATAAGTTGAAAGCTAACAATAGATGGAGCGACAAAAGCTTCACTTCATTGTTGACTTTGTTGAAAGAAATGCTTCCTGAAGGAAACGAGCTTCCAATCTCAACATACCAGGTAAAGAAAATGTTGTGCCCAATGGGAATGGAGGCCAAGAAGATACACGCATGCCCGAATGATTGTGTATTATTTCAAAAGGACTATGTAGATTTGAAAGATTGTCCAAAATGTGGTGCGTCACGGTATAAATTGACGACTTCGGGGGAGTCCAAAACTTGTTCTCCTGCCAAGGTGTTGTGGTATCTACCTATAATATCACGGTTTCAACGCTTGTTTGCAAATCCGAAAGATGCGAAGAATTTGAGGTGGCATGCAGATGTTAAGAAAAATAATGATGGGATCCTACGACATGCGTCTGATTCCCCACAGTGGAAGAAGATTGATCTATTGTACCCTAAATTTGGTGAAGAAGATAGGAATCTAAGACTTGGGCTTTGTACAGATGGGATGAATCCGTACGGGACATTGAGCAGCCAACATAGCACTTGGCCAGTCATGCTTGTTATATACAATCTTCCTCCCTGGATGTGTATGAAAAATAAGTACGTTATGTTGTCATTGTTGATATCGGGTCCTAAACAACCCGGAAATGATATCGATGTTTATCTTGAACCTTTGATTGATGACTTAAAGAAACTTTGGGCTGAAGGTGTGATGACCTATGATGCTTCAGCAAGAGAGACATTTCGTTTGCACGCTATGTTGTTTTGCACTATTAATGACTTTCCAGCATATGGGAATTTGTCTGGATATAGTGTCAAAGGAGCTAAAGCGTGTCCTATATGTGAAGAAAACACTGATTCAATAAGACTAAAACATGGCGGCAAGACTGTATATCTTGGTCATCGAAGGTTTCTTTCAAAATTCCATCCGTATCGTAGGAAGCGCAAAGCATTCAATGGATGGAATGATGAACGAAGTGCACCTAAACCTATACCAGGGGATGTTGTTTATGAAAGAGTAAAAGACATTGTCAATGAATTTGGTAAGAAATCACAATGTAGTATGGCCACACGGAGTGACAATTCTTCATTCAAGAAGAAGTCAATATTTTGGGATCTTCCTTATTGGAGTTCTTTGACAGTCAGGCATTGTATCGATGTAATGCACGTTGAGAAAAATGTATGTGATAGCATCATTGGTACTCTATTAAATATACCAGGTAAGACTAAAGATGGGATAAAATCCAGACTGGACCTACGTGAAATGGGAATAAGGTCAGAATTAACAGAATTACGTGAAATGGGTAATAAAAGAACATACTTACCTCCCGCTTGTTACACGTTGTCTAGAAAGGAGAAGAAAACTTTTTGTGAATGCTTGGTAAATGTTAAGGTGCCACATGGTTACTCATCCAACATCCGTAGATTGGTATCAATGAAAGATCTGAAATTGATAGGTCTTAAATCTCATGATTGTCACACTCTAATGCAACAAATATTGCCCGTGGCAATTCGATCTATATTGCCGAAGCATGTAAGGTTTGCAATTACCAGACTTTGTTTCTTTTTCAACAGTCTATGCAACAAAGTTATTGACCCTGATACTCTCGATAATTTGCAAAGAGAAGTGGTTGTTACCCTATGTCAGCTTGAGATGTATTTCCCTCCTTCGTTCTTTGATATCATGGTACATCTTGTTGTCCACTTGACTAGGGAAGTGAAAATGTTGGGACCAGTTTTCTTGCATTGGATGTATCCCTTTGAACGATACATGAGCGTTTTTAAAGGTGATGTTCGAAACCGTTATCGGCCTGAAGGGAGTATTATTGAAGGTTATGTGGCGAGAGAGGTTATGGATTTTTGCAATGACTTTCTCAGTGGTAATGACACTCCTGATAATGACAAGAATATTGAGGAGGGCAAAGGAATTTTGGGATCACGGGTGAAAGTAATCAGCCGTGAGCAGTTGGAACAAGCTCACTTGTATATTTTACACAATATGGATGAAGTGAGTGTTTATATCGAGGAACATACCAATTTCATAAAGAGACAACATCCTCGAGCAAGTTCAATGTGGCTTGCTAGAGAGCATAATAAGACTTTTACTAAGTGGTTTGAAGATAAAGTCTTACATCAACTATCTCAAACACCACATGATATTACAGAAACTATCAAATGCCTCGCCTTTAAACCAAAACCGAATGTTATGTCTTATGAAGGGTTTGACATTAATGGATTCACATATTACACAAAGCGCCAAGATGATAAGAGTGTCGTCCAAAATAGTGGGGTCACTCTTCAAGCGTCGACTATGTACTTTGCAAGTGCAAAGGATAAGAGTCCACATGAAGCTAAAATGTCATATTACGGTGTCATTGAGGACATTTGGGAGTTTGACTACATAGATTTCAAAATTCCGCTCTTTAAATGTAATTGGGTTGATAACACCAAAGGAGTTATAGTGGATGAATTGGGTTTCACTTTGGTGAACTTTGAAAAGATTGGCGAGAAGGGTGAACCATTCATATTGGCATCACAGGCGAAACAAATATTCTATATCGATGATCCTGCAAATGATAAATGGTTGGTTGTTCTTCATGGTAAAAGACAGTTCATTGAAGATCCTATAGATGAAGAAGAGTACTATGATAAGTATGATGACTCCAGTCCATTCTCAGTTGGGTTGCCAACTCCACAAAATATTGAAGCTAATGATGACTTATATGTGCGCGGAGATCACAATGAAGGATTGTTAATTGATAAAAGATCACAATTTTAGAGACATGTATGTTTATACAAATGCTAAATGTTTGCCTTTTTCTAGTTAATACAAATGCTAAATGTTTGCCTTTTTCTAGTTAATACAAATGCTAAATGTTTGCCTTTTTCTAGTTAATAGAAATGCTAAATGTTTGCCTTTTTAATGACATTTTCAGATGGCTGACCATGATGAGCATGATGTCCATGATGAGCATGAAGTTCATGATGAGCATGCTGTCCATGACGAGCATGGCGAGGATACTAATGTAAGTTCTAAAAACATATCCTGTATTTCTATAAAATTCATTATCTTCTAGTTATGTCATATATCCTATATTTCTATATTGGGCTAAGTTAGTGTGTTTTATTTTTGTCAAATTTTAGGTTGATGCACCTGTACCCACTGAAGCACTGGAGCAACTTGATGCGCAACACCAGACACTTAACAAGAAAAGGGGCGTCACTCTGTTGAAGAAGTTATTAGCGCTAAGTGGTAGTGGATCTAAATTGGTGGTGGAGTTTGATAATGGAGGAAATCCAATTGGAGTGAACCGCAATAATTTTGTGAACTATCTTGGGTGTACCACTCGGAGCCATTGTGGTGTTAAGTATGACAATTGGCATAAAGTTCCTCAAGGGAAAAAAGACTTGATATGGAAGGATTTATGCGTGAGTTATTATTATTTGCAATTCTATTTTGTAGATTACAAATTCTATTATTTGCAATTCTATTTTGGATACTAGTTAATAACATTTCTATTTTACAGAATCTGTTTGCATTGGATGAGAAGTTGCATCGTAAAAATGTGATGCAACGCGCTGGAAAGATGCTTAGGAATTATAGGACAAATCTGAACAGAGAATACATAAAAGAGGGTGATAAGAAGAAGAAGTCAGCCCTTGAACAATGGAACTTCTTGGACAAAGAAGATTGGGACAATTTTGTTGCTTCAAGAAAATCTGAAGAATTCAAGGTATTAGGTGTCACTCCTAATTTAATTAATATACATTGTATTCACCTGTTTCAAGATTAGCATTTAGTGCTACTAACCAAATCATTAATGTGCATACTAACTAGGCCCTCAGTGACGCACAAAAAGCAAGGCGTGCACTGAATGTGCATGACCACACTATGGGTCCAAAAGGCTATGCAAGCGTTCGCCAAAGACTACAGGCGGAGTCTGCGGCTACTCAGGAGTCTGCTCCTACTCAGGAGTCTGCCACACCCATGCCTCGCCATGATATCTGGATAGCTGGCAGGCAAAACAAGAAGGGTGAAATAAAGAAGCCTGTAACTGCTGAGGCGGCTGCAAAAATGGTAAAATACAACTCTTAGAGAAATCGTTTGAATATTGATTATTTGTGGTGTTAACTTACCAATTTCTGTTTATGGTGATTAGCGGGAGCTGCACGAGCAGAGGAAACAAGGCACGTTCATCCCTCAGGGCACAAGGGATGAATTGACAGTTGCTCTGGGTAACCCAGAGCATCCTGGACGTGTTAGAGGTGCCGGCGCTGGTGTTGGCATCAAACCATTCTTTGGGCCATCCCAGCGCAAACCCAGAGCGGGACTTTCTCAAGAAGAGGTAACCTATTCTTTTTTTAGAATGTTACTGCAAAAGGAAATTCATTAATAAGAAGCTAATGTTTCTTTTATCCATGTATAGGAGAATAAGAGAGTTGAGGATTTAGTTGCTAAGAAGATCAACGATGTAGTTGCTGAGAAGGTCAAGGAAGAATTGCTGCGGTGGCAGGCATCTCAGGCTTCCAATACGCCTATGGCGACCCACTCTTCTCCTGATGCACAGACTGCGAGTAATCCTGGAGACCCATCGCCTAGCACGTCTGCTGTAAGTATTGTTTATGACATTGTAGTTAGTCTTTTCAAGTTGTTATGTTTTCAAGATGATATGTATATATGTATAATATTCTTTACGTAAATTTGTAGGCATTGAAGCCATGCCGCTTAAGAATGCAAGACTACGTTGTTGCAGAGGCGCAGGCTTACCCGTCCCTTCCTGGGGCAATGTTTCACGGGACTCCAATGCCACAGGGCTACATTCGTGTGAGCCCGATACGTGTGTTACCTGATTGGAGAGAAGCTACATTGCCATATCCCCACCCGGATATTGATAGACTTGCTGATGCAGAAGGCGGGGTGATATTGTGGCCCAAAGCAGATGTCGTCTACACGACTGAAATTGTAAGATAAATTTACATTGATTTAGACTGTTAATGTGTATATATGATGTCAACTGATCTGAAATTATATGTACAGGTTAAAAAGAAGACACCAGGAGCACCTAGGCCTCCACTTCCACTTCCTGCATTACCCGATTGGGTTCCAACTGACCTAACATACCCGTTAGGTCCTGCTTGTAGGGGAATGGCATGTTGGCTACGGGCACATAATGTACATTGCCCTATAATTATTTCTTTAGATGCAGATTATGCAGGTCAATCATACGATAGCTCTTTATTTATACAAGATATTATTGAGCTGTTTATGTATGATTGGCTGAATACATCAATGATAGAGACATGGATAAGGTGAGATCTTGTTTATACATCCATATACCTTGTGTAAGATCCGGTGATCTGGTTTCTTATATATTAATGCATACGCCTATATGTTTTGCAGCTACCTAGTCGAAGATCATTGCAAACAATTTGCATTTGATCATGTGGGATTTTTGATTCCATCATTGATTAGTTTGGTAGCTAAAGACCCTGATAATGTTCAACAATACTGTATAGATGCTTTTACAATTTTTGGTCAGCAAAAGAAGACGATAATAATAGCTCCATTCAATGTCAAGTAAGTTTACTTTATTTATAATTTGGACTTAAGAAAATTCCATTTTTATTTTGCATTTTGAGTTATTAATTGTTAACTTCTTACTTCTAGCGGTAGACATTGGGAGTTACTAGTTATTGTCCCCGGGACATTCACTGTTTATTATCTAGATCCTGCGGGGAGTACATTGAACACTAAAATTGGACACGTAATGAGAATGCCATTATTCTGGTGAGAAATATTTCATTTTTATATCCGTTAACATCTTTTATTACATTACTATTTACTTATGCAATTTATTGTGTTATATTAACATGTAGGGGTTTAGATGCATTCAAAAAGGCTGGAGGAACGGTCCCAAGGAAAAAGAACCAGCCAATAAATTGGCAGAACGTACAAGTAAGTTCCCGACTCAAATATATATATTATTGATGTGAATTGTGCTTAGTTGTATTATTTTGTATGTTTCAATTTATAGTGTGCTACACAAGACAATGGATGGGCATGCGCATACTATGTGATGCGATTTATGCAGATGATTATCAAATATGCCGCATTGGACATCGATACCATACATGAGGTATTATATATATTCTCATTAGTTAGTATGCAATATATCAATCTTATATTATTTTTATATTATTACTTATATATATACATCATTCTCTTTGCAGGTGTTTAAAACTGACAACACTACAGGTAAACGTTTAAAAAATATACATGCTCCATATACGATGGAAGCATTAAATGAAGTAAGAGAAGAATGGGCAAAAGCCATACAAGCAGTGGCAACTGTAAGATATAATTGGGATGTTGATAGCGATAATGAATGATACTATGTAAATGAATATTTCTGAATGTTAATACATGTATTTGAATGTTTCTATATGTGTGTGAATGTGAGAATTGAATTGATGTCTGAATGTATGTACTTGTGTAGAATTTTGCTTGTGACTTTTGCAGGTTTGCGGCCTGTTTGTAGGCTGATATCAATGGATGTCGTAAACCTGCAGTTCAGAAAACTGAACTGCAGGTTCTCATCCTGCTGACCAGCCACAGCAGGCCTGCAAACTGATATGAAAAAAAAAAATATAAATAGGCGTCGGTTATTTATAGAAAACCGTCAGGAAAGACCTACAGCGTCGGTTTTTTCAATAAACCGACGCCTGATGTGGCCAAAGCAGTCCTGGAAATGGTGTCGGATATTCATATCAAACCGACGCCTATTTAACATATAGGCGTCGGTCGTTTAGTATATAACCGACGCCAAAAGTGTTCGCGCCACAAAAAATGGCGTCATCTAGGGCACTTTATGCGTCGGTCATCTACTAAAAGACCGACGCTATATTCCATAGTGGCGTCGGTTATTTACTAAAACACCGACGCAGAAAGTGCCCTAGATGATGCCGTTTTCTGTGGCGCGAACCCTTTTGGCGTCGGTTATCTACTAAACGACCGACGCCTATAGGTTAAATAGGCGTCGGTTAAAAAACCGACGCCGAAGTGTTCGACCTTTAGCGGCGCCCACATAGGCGTCGGTCGGAAACCGACGCCAAATGGGGTTAAACGACCGACGCCAAAGGCCGTTTCTGTAGTAGTGGTGTTGTTGTAAGAGCAAGCTTTAGGTTGTTGAAACATTTTACACATTCTTCGTAAAAATTGAACTCAACATCCTTTAGTAACAAATTTGTCATCGGCTTGGTTATCTTTGAGAAATCCTTTATAAACGGTCTGTAAAAACTTACATGTACCAGGAATGCACGAACTTCTCTTATATTCATTGGAATAGAGAGTTTGGAAATCACTTCTATTTTTGGTTTGTCAACTTCGATTCCTCTACTGCTAACTCTATATCCAAGGACAATGCCTTCATTTACAATAAAGTGACACTTCTCCCAATTTAATACAAGATGTGCTTCTTCACATCGTTTAAGGACAAGGGAGAGGTGCTTTAGGCACGAGTCATATGAATCTCCATACACAAAAAATCATCCATAAAACTTCCATAATGGTTTCAGTGAGACAAGCGAATATAGATGTCATGCAACGTTAGAAAGTTGTAGGTGCATTGCAGAGTCCGAACGACATTCTTTTAAATGTGTATGTTCCAAACGGGCAAGTAAAAGTAGTTTTCTCTTGGTCGTCTGGATGTATGGGTATTTGATAGAATCCGAAGTAACCATCGAGATAACAAAAATATTCTTGGTGAGCCTATCTTTCTAAGACTTGATCAAGAAAAGGCATTGGGAAGTGGTCCTTTAGAGTCGCCTTGTTTAACTTTCAGTAATCAATGCACATCCTCCGCCCTATGATTGTTTGAGTGGGGAGGAGTTCATCATTTTCATTTTGTATCACAGTAGTTCCACCTTTCTTTCAGACAATATGCACCAGACTGACCCATGGGAAATCGGAGATCGGGTAGATGATTCCAGAAGTGAGTAATTTAACAACTTCAAGGCGGATGACTTCTTTCATATTCATATTAAGTTTCCTTTGGTGTTCTACGGTCGGCTTGAGATCTTCCATCATGGGGATTCTATGCATGCAAAGCGCTTGACTAACCACGGTGAGGTCACTCATCTTGTAGTCAATGGATTTTCTTATTTATTTTAATTCCGTTAAGAGTTTGTCTTCTTGTTCTGTCGTTAGATCTAAATTAATGATAATTGGATAGACTTTGAGGTCATCTAGAAATGCCTATTTCAATCCTTTGGGTAGGGGCTTCATTTCAGGAGCTTGTGGCTTTTCACATGGTTCTTTAGTTACTTCCACAACTTTGAGTCCTTCAAAAGTAGCTTCAACATCTTTTTCTGTAGAGTCGAGAGATTAGATGCAATGCTTTACTTATTCATCAGTAGGCTCATCCACTGATGGGTCTGTTAGAGCAAATTCTAAAGGATCATTCGATTCATGATTCTCTTGAGTGAGAAGTGACATCTGCTCTATGCAATCGATAAGATATACTTCTTCTTGCATGCTTGGTCTTCACATACTTTCAAAAAAATTGAATTCAAGAGTTTCTTTACTAAGTCCGAGAAGCAAGGTTCCTGCTTCAACATCAATTAGGAATCTTGCAGTGGCAAGGAACAGACGTCCAAAAATGAGAGGGTATCTGGCATATTCTTTTATGTCCATGATGACAAAGTCACACGGAACATAGGAATCTTTTCCCACCTTGACAGGTACATCCTCAATAATTCTTAACAGACGTTTTATTGAATTGTCTGTGAGTTGTATAGTCATTCCAGTTGGGAGAAGTTTAGAAAACCCTAGCCTTTTGCAAAGGCTGAGTGGCATGATGGAGATGCTAGCACCAAGATCTGCTATCCCTTTCTTGCATGAAGAATCACCGATATGGCAAGAAATCCCAAAAGATCCTGGATCTTTCTGCTTCTTTGGCATCTTACTCTGGATGATATCTGAAGTGGTTCTAGCTAACTTAATTGTCTCATATTCTTCAGTTATATATTTCCTAGTGAGGAGTGACTTTATGTACTTTGTCCGGGCTGGTATCTCAGCCAGCGCATCCAAAAAGGGTATATCAACATGAAGTTTCTTCATAGCTTCTTTAAACTTATTGAACCGAGTATCAAGCTTGGTTTGCCTTAAACAAGAAGGGAAAGGTATATGAGGCTTGTATTCAGGGATATCAGGTTCTGGTGTTTTAGTTTCTTCATCAATAGGTTTCTCAGGACCTTCCTTGTCTGTCTTATGAGTATTTACTGACTATTTTGGTTGAGACTCATGTGTTGTTGAGTCTTGGACAATCACAGGTTCATCCTCATATGTAATAACCATAGGTGTCTTGATAGGAGGATCAAAATAGTCTTTTCCTGACCTGGTGGTGACTGCTTTTAATTGTTTGGGATGCTTAGGATTGTTCTCGGGTTGGCTAGAAAAGGCTCCAGTAGGTGGCTTCATGCTAGCTGCAAGTTGAGCTAGTTGAGACTCAATAGCTTTCTGGTGGGCTTGCTGGTTTGCTATCATAGTCTGTTGTGATTGCAACATCTTCTCAATTGATGTTAGTTTGTCTTCAGGAGAGACAAGACTGGCTTTTTTCCCTTGCTATTGATAAGAGACTTGGTTGGGATTCTGGAACTGAGAATTGTTCTGATAATTGTTGAAGTTCCTATTCTAAAAATTACCCCTAAAATTTCCTTGATTCCCAAAATTCTATTGCTGATTATACTGGAATCTTATTGGGCCCCTTTGTTGATTAGTTGAAACAAGTTGTCTTGAGTTTTCCGCTCCTTAAGGGTTTTCGTATTAAAATCCAGGATGGTTCCTGTTCTGATTTGGATTGTAATATCCTTGACCAGGGATGGTATTGACAATATTGAGGGTTTCAATTTGACTATTATCACCTTGACTACAAACATTGCTTAGAAAAACGTTGTATAAAACATTGCATGCTAAAGTGGAATGATCAGTATCTTTACATGCTTCACAGAACAGTGAGGCAGACTTGATCTGTTCTTGTTGTTGAGGGGGTGAACATCTTCTTCCAAATGCAGCAAGGGATGATTCAATATGGTCTTGCTTGGCTACTAAGAGCTTGAGGGTTTCAGTGATAGTCTTGTATTCTGGGATAGCTTCAGCTATAGCTACCTTCAATACTCCTTTACCTACAGACCTACCCCAATTAGCTTGATTTTCAGCTCCAAGGGTGACGACTCTCCATGCGCCGTCATAACTTTGACACATGAAATTTCCTCCAGATGAGGAGTCTAAAAACCTCTTGATATCATCGTCCACACCTCTATAGAAGATCTCAATGAGTTGATTCTTAGGAATTTCATGGTTTTGACACTTGCGTAGAAGCTCTTTGTATCTATCCCATGCTTCAACATGGGTTTCTCCAGGGACTTGAGTAAAATTTGTTATCCACCCCCTAATTTCATAGGTGAAATAAGGAGGATAGAACTTTTCCAGAAACACATTTTCGAGTTTTTCCCAGGTGGTGATGGGTTCACTTTGCAACGAATTGTACCAACTTATAGCTTTATCAGCAATGGAATACTTGAAGAGATGGATTCGAATGGCATCATCGGATACTCCATTTTTCTTTGTCATAGCACATAGATCAATAAACCTCAAAAGATGTTCCTAACTATCCTTTCCTTGTTTGCCATAGAATGGAATGTTTTGAAGCAATGTGATCCAATGTGTCCTAATCTCAAAATTGGCAGCATTGATGAGAGGAGGTTGTAATGGATGATGAACATTAGCAGCTTTGGGGATTGAGAAGTCTCTAACATCCTTTTGTAGTTCTGCTGCTTGTACCGCTGCTTGTGCTACTTGGATTTCTTCTTGAACCACAACTATGGCTTCTTGCATGAGCCTTTCTCTCTGCGCATTAAGGGCTTGAGCTACCCTTCGGGCTATTTCCTCCTCTTGAGCCATTCTTGCTTGGTTTTCTGTATTTTGACGATGAAAGGTTCTGTCTATCTCGAGATCAAAGCTGGCAGTGAGTCCGAGACTGTTCAAACGGTGCATGCACTGGTCTTTGATGGTACCTGAGATGAAAAGATTTGAAGTAAGATTGATGGAGTGGAATGAAATTCAAGTAGATGAGCAATTATATCAAAATAAAAACAAATTCCTAGATTAGCCTTAAAAGAACTATATTTGATTAACTGATTTCATTGTCCCCGACAACGGTGCCAAAATTTGATGTGGAATATTATCGCACTAACAAACTCACTCAGGGTTGAAATCCTCGAGCTTTTACCAAAACCTCGTGCAATAATACCACCCGCAAGCGGACGTGTCTTATCATAGTATAGTTAAGGATTGAATCCTAAAGGACAACGTTTTTAAGAATCTTTGTCAGTCGAATCTAGCACAAGTAAGACTAATATTTAGAACGATTGGTTGATTTGAGGTTAATTAGACTAAATGCAAGAAAGTAAAAGAGTAGAAATAAAGTTTGATCTAGATTAATGATATGGAATCGCTGGGATGGTACTGGGTTTCACCACCACTACACATGCAAACACATCCAAACATCAAACATCCTGGCAAGATATAACTATCCAAATAGAGCTGCTGTAAAACCCCCCATATGGGCATTAGGTTTGCGTAAGAATCACCTTAGGTATCTGATGTCTCGTCACCATCCAGATCACATACTTACGACTCCAAAGATACAAAATCCAACTAAGGATGTGGCCCTCCCTAAGGGATATTTAGACCACATAAGTGTCACCGTAGGCTAGATGGCTTGTCCCCTCACGGATCACACACTTACAACCTCAAGGAATCCTATCATAAGTTATCATTAAGGAGTCAACCATGCTAATCGACAAGCAAGCATGTGATTAATCTATAGGCAAACATCGACGGTTAACCAGGATGATACAAAATCCAACTAAGGTTGTGGACCCCCTATACAGGCGTTAGGCACATAGAAGCGTCATCGTAGGTTAGATGGCTCGTCCCCTCGCGGATCATACACTTACAACCTCAAGGAATCCCATTCTATTTCTAGTTTGGGAGTCAACCTCATTAATCGACATTATACCCTACATACAAAAGTTCTCATAACATAGGGAAGAACAAGATGAAAGCAAGTAGGTAATCAAGCTACAAACATTATCAATTAATAATGAAATGGAAAGTTATATACATTGCCTAGGAATGTTAAATGAAAAGACATGAAAGCATGGGTAGCGAGCCTAGTCCCCACACCCCAATGAAAAGTGACTACTCGCTCATGATGCGAGAAATAAGAAGAGCAAGCGAGAAGGAAGATTCCACCATGAGCATGATGTAGAAGGTATTCACAGCTCGATGAAAATGATGTGGTCTTCTACGTCGTGTCGGGGCAGATCTGGATGAGGAGGGTGAACCACCAAGGTGGGCTAGGCAGACCTTCTTCTCCACCTTCTTTCTCTTCTCACCCTCCTTGCTTGCGCCAGGAGGAGGTGTGGGCGGTGTGGCAATGGCTGAAGATGGTGGAGTGGTGGAGGTGTGGAAGGGAGACCGATCCTTTACTCAAGAAGACTTACGACGTCCTCGAATCGATGCCCAAATGAGGACCCTTGGGGTATTATTTATAGGCTTAGATGGGGTCCTCACGTTTTTGTTGTGAGTTTGCTCCAAACAATTTGGAGCAAACATTTTTCTTGAATGGTCTGAAGCAAATAGTTTTGGAGACCGTTTGACATCCAAACGGTCTTGGATTCTATCGGTCTCTGCCTCTGATCGGTCTCGAGTCTCTGTACAAATGGTCTTGAAGACCGAACAGATCCAAATGGTCTTAGGTTCTTTGCTCTATCGATCTTGTATCTGATTAGTTTTACGCCCCAACCGGTCTTGCTTCCAAATGGTCTCGAGATGCAAACGGTCTTGAAGACTGATGGGGCTTGCACGGTCTCGCCGATCAAACGGTCTTGGCACCCAAACGGTCTTGTGGGTGACTGGCCTATCCGTCTTGAGAACTGATTGCCTCTAAACGGTCTTCAACATCCAATCGGTCCTTGGTCCAAATGGTTTTGAACTTGTTAAGTGTCATATGGTCTTGAGACAGTTTGGGCCCAAGCGGTCTTGAGTCCGTTTGGGCTCAAGCGGTATTGAGACCGCATGGGCTCAAATGATCCTGAGACCGATTAGGTAGAGTAGTGAGTGGAGGACTGTGTAGGTGAATGACTGAGACTGAGAGGTCAAAACCGCATGAGTAGACTGTTAGGGCAAACCATTTGGTCAAGGACGATTGGTAAAGACTAAAGTTGAGAGGATCTCGAGCGAATTTCATTTGATGGTTGAACCTAGTCAAGACCTGCACAAAATCAATATAAATCTGGTTAATAATCTTGATAATTGAATTAGTTATGAAATATTGCATTTCTGAGATTAAGGAGATGAAATCAAAAGTATTGAATCGAATTGCTCCCAAAAAGGCAACTGAAAATCATGATGAATATGCATTCATCGGCATCCCACATTGATAACCTATTTTTTATTGGGCCCGACTGAGCTATTGTATATGAAACCTCAATCTTCTCCCGGATGGTGTGTTCTTCTGCTTCCGTGTCACCCATCTTTGTTGGTTCAGATTGAGTTTCCTACGGTGGTGAAGTTGGAACAAAGTCCTTCACAAAATTGATGTACTGATGTGCTCTGTGCCGAAGATCTTCTACGCTAAAGCTGGAGCTCACCGCAGTTGACTCTTCGTAATTGGTTCTTCTCATCTACACCATGTACTAGTACCTAAAAAAATGAAATCTATGTGAGAACATGGTATTAGTGATTGAATAAATGTTTAGAATTCAGTTTCAAAAATAAAAGAAAAATACAAATTGTGGCCTGGAGTGGCTGATCACAACACTCATAGTGATGGATACAACATTTTTCCACGACAACAACACCAAAAACATGATGCGCGTAAACAACACATCAAAAATTCAAGTACACAAATCAATGTAATATAGGCCCAAAGAAGCCTGAATATCGAACACGTGAAAAAATGTGTACCCTAAAACTACTACTAACAATGACCTAATCAGCTAGACCTAACAAAAAGAGTGATTTGATTGAAATTACTAACTAAATTGCAAGAATTAAATCTAATATTATTGGTTGTGATCACAAGTGGAATGAATTTTTTAGGATTGTAGTTTCACCACAATTCATATTGCAAGTAACATTATTTCATTAATATGAATCTCTCCTAACCCTAGACAAAGAGACTTGTAGCAAGAATTACCCACTCTCGTAGCGTAATTCACTACCTAAACTAATACCAATCCCACTCTCATAGCAATTGTGTTATTCGTTAGGTTCTTTACTGAAATTTTCAGGTTATTCTCTTCACATTCGTAAGCCCTCTCTCGAGGTGCGATATATAATATGTAAATCTATGAGTTTTCCAACCCTTTATCCCTCTCTCGAAGCAATTAACATTATAAACAACTACCTATGGTGATCAAGAACAAATAATTTATGATGATGTCATAGATTTATGTCTAGAAATTAATAGAAACATGGATATTAAATCATAATCGTAAATTACAATGCAAAATTGGGCTACTCTTGGGTCCTCCACATGATTTTAGTTTCTTTACAGATAGAAAAAGAAGAAGAGAAGGAAGAAAACATCAAGAAAAAGAAAAAATCCCTGGAGAAAGATGGTATGGTAGGCTCCTTCTGACAAACACTATGATTTTCCATCTTTCTACTGCAAATCGAGGTAGAGGAAGTGTACAAACTTCTCAAAATGTTGCTATCTCCTCTCCTTTCTCTCTTCTATACTCTCCTCTATCGTACAACTGAATATGGTGTGTTGATTAGATCTTTTCAAACTCCACCTAAGTAACAGTCACGACTTAGGGTGTCATTAAGACCCAACCATCAGATTAACAATGATCTCCAATCGGGCATGATTCTATCTTGTCGGTACTACCGACTGGGTGTCGGTAGTATTGACACCTTTGATTAATCATGATCCTTTGTAAGTTATTAGTACTACCTAGTTGACCATAAGTAGTATCGAGATCATCTCTAAATAAACCTGTTGTATTTTCGATAAAAGGCAGTACCACCGAACTAACCATTGGTAGTACCAATTCTTCTTTAAGACACTCTCTGTTGATCTGTCAGTAGTACTGATTCCTTTGTCGGTAGTACCTAGTTTTGTTGAGGTAACCTGTTATTTTTTCCTTTAGTGTTAGTACCAGCGATAGTAAAGTTGGTAGTACCGAGTTGTGTCGTTTCTTGTGAAATCACCTGAAATATCATAAAATTGAACATAAGCTCCAAAATAACAATAGATTGTTCCAAACAGTAAAAATAACCATTATTTGATGTAATTTAAGTGTCATAGACTAATGATGATAAATAATGCACAAATAATATCAAAACGAATAATAAGTGCACAAAAATCCATAATAAATAGCCTGTGAGAATTACAATTGGTCAGTCCATCAATAACTTAGATAAATTTTAATCGGAGAAGTTTGATATCAAACTTAGATATAGTAGTGAAACATAAATGTAAAAAACTTCAACACTATCTTTAATAGATACATATATTACATAAGTAAATACTATAGTATATTCATACATTTAAATTTTCTATATTTCAAATTCAAGGTATGCTTTAACCTTGGGTCTTGTTCAACTCTTTCACTAGGCCACAAAAGAGACATCTATGGAGTGGATACATTTTGGATTCTAGGCTAAGACATGTGTCAGATTGGGCGAGCATGGTCTAGTTTTCTACCCTAACTACCATGCCCAAATACTATTAACTTATAACAACTTCATTGATAAAATATTATGGACTTTTGATAAGTTAGTAAAAGGATAGAATAGAAACAAACTTGTTATGCTTATGAAATGGAGAAAATATATAACTTTTTTAAACATGGGTTAAAAAAAAGGGTCATTTCATATTTGAATATGTATCATTTTTCATAATTTCAAGAAACAATAGGAGACTTTGGAAAACAAAAAAAAAAGAAGAAACATAGTTTGCCCTTTGACTTGCAAATTAATAAGGAGAAAAAAAGGAATTTTGAAAAACCGCAAAATTATCACTCAAGGATAGTCATAGGTGATTTAACCAATAGGATATGCTCCATATACCCTATTTGAAGGTTTACTTAAACCTTAGGAAATAAAATTTTGAACTTGACATAGTGCTTAGCGAGAATTTAAAAGAACTTAAGGTTCTATTTAAATAAAAAAAATTGAAATGACCCAAACAGTGAGATCT
Organism: Alisma plantago-aquatica; assembly: GCA_963693085.1. Taxonomy (NCBI): domain Eukaryota; kingdom Viridiplantae; phylum Streptophyta; class Magnoliopsida; order Alismatales; family Alismataceae; genus Alisma; species Alisma plantago-aquatica. The sequence continues at coordinate 1,893,804,772 of OY856409.1, read as the reverse complement.
GAACTTGACCTAATGGTGATCCAAGACTTGAATCAAAATCAGAAAGGATTTATCTTATGAATAGATCCCATTGAAGATTCTTGATACACGAACAAAGCAATTAAAGGGTAAGACATTGTCCTAGTTAAAGCGATGTGGAAAAAACACAACTTCGAAGAAGCCACTTGAGAATTGAGGGACAAGATGTTAAAGAAGTGCCCAGATCTCTTTAACTCTTGAAATTTTGAGGACAGAATTTTCTTAAGGGGGAGAGGATTGTAACATCCTCATTTTTAGGTACTTATTTACAAAATTTCTTCTTCCAAGTAAACTTTGATCCCACTGGTCTGAGTCATATATCATAATGCACATCTACCCACATAGTGCCTTCATCTTGTAGATAAGAAATTCTGGTGAGTTTGTGGAGAATCGCTAGCATTTGAAGATATGCTTCACAATGAAATACATGAGTTTTGAATTACCTCTCAGCCTCACAAACCTTATCCTCTTCAGACAATTGAAATCAATGCATCGATCCAACAACATAAAAGCATGCCCTTGTCGGGAGACAACCCAATACTTACTTTCCTTTCTACTTTCAATTTTAGATTAGACATATTAGAAAATGCATCGCAAGATGCAACCTTAATATCTAACAAAACTAGATTTATAAATATTAAACCTATAGAAGGAGAAGCATCCAGTAGTCAGGTGACAACACCAATACCTACTACGACTCCTACTACACAATCAAACAAAAATGAAACTCCAGAACAACAAGGATCAAGATATTGGTTTGAACCAAGTTTTAGAAGAAAACCCTCATATAGAAATATATTTGAAGGAATAAATTAGGTGTCAGACAAAAGACCTAAAAATTTAACATTCGAAACCCCAGTAGACTATATGACTCAAGAATACTTATAGAAAAACAAAATAGAAAATGTATGCCTAAAATAAATTTATTCGATACAAGTGGAAATGAAATAAGCTTATGCCTACTTCAGATAGAAGAAACAAATGATTTAAAAATCGAACAATTACCAAATAGATACTTAGATGCTAGTGCGGAAGAATTAGATAGCTTAAGCCAAGAAATAGTTAGACTTTCTCTTTGTTTTTGTCATCTTTTTCTTTGGATCTTCTTCTTTTCCTCCTTCTTTACTTGCTTTGTTTGATTGTTCCCTTTTTTCCTGCCCTCTTTCTTCTTCATCTTGTGCAGAGAACCATCAACACCTTCTTCTTTGTCAAGTTTCTAGGCAGTGTGATTGGGGGGCATATTTGTTGCTTCCCAAGGTAGTGAGTATGAAATAGAGTATCGTGGTATGTTCCCAGGCCTTTTCCATGGTATCATATGTGCCTTCATCCACTGTCACAAATCTCCTCCCATCCTTCCGGACAGGCAGCACGAAGTCATGTTCTTTGAAGATATTTGATTCGCCTAGAACCTGACTCCAAATTTTCTTCGGTATGGAGCCATCCCCGCTTGCTTCCTGATGATCCATCGTCGTCATCCTAGTGCAGAGGAGGAGGGAGAGGGTAGGCTTCCCTCCCATCTAAGGGTTCCAGAGTGCGCTCCTTGATCACCCTAGAGATTGCCAGAAACCCTAGTGGCACCCTTCAGGGCAGAAGAACCTACTATTATCATCTCTTGGCGTTGATACGTTGAGTCTGGAAACCCAAGGGGGGGTTCGACCTATTCTCTAAACCAAACAAGTTCTTCCTTCTCAGATGCAACTCTACAGAAGACAAGAAGAGCATCATTGAGGGTGGACCAAGATGGTTTGATAGCAGATTTGTCGTGGTCAAAGATTAAAAAACAGACGATGATATTCATAAGGACTTCTTTAGCACCATTCGGTGTGGATCAACATACCTAGCATGGGAAGGAACTAGTCTCTGAGAGCTATTGGCATTGTGGTGAGTGGTGTGGGGAAACTACTAAAGATTGACTACAAATCTGTAGGGGCATAATCTCTGGAGGAAGCTAGGGCATTGGTGGAGATTGATGCTGAAGAAGATCCCCCCGAGCAGATATGGGTTAATCTCCCTAGAAGAGAACCGATTTCATTTGTGATACACTATGAACACTTTTCGAAAAGGTGCAAGGATTTTTTAGTCTTTGGTTACAATGAGAGTGACTGCCCTCTTAAGCCATCGAAAGAACCTATTCATAAGGTGGCTCAACAAAATAACAACCATGTCTAGAAGGAAGTCACGAGGAAAAGGAAACCTTCACAGTCTGAGGAGCAAAGCTCTGACAAAGATAAAGTAGTCTGAGTTGCTAACAGATTTGAAAGACTCCAAGACAAATCTTCCAAAGACACTGAAGAAACTCATGAAAATACCGAGAACGTCTAGTAGTCACAGAAGGAAAAATTTCAGAGGTTTCCACCTACTACTGCTATGGCTAGCTTAGATGGTGTTGGTGACTCAAATTGCAACGTGGGATCTTCTAGTACTCAGTTTGATAATCTAGTGATTAATTTGGAGGATGATGGCTTGAGGCCTCTTGATGCGGAAGATGGCTCGACGCCACATGTTGCGAACACTGAAGTTGTACAACATACCACTAAAAAAGGGAAGCAAACTGTATCTGTTGTTGTTGGTTCATCCAAGACTCCTAAGTCTTCTAAAGGTGATGGGTCTCGCAAGATCCGATCAACCAGTAGAGGTCTTTAATGACCTTCCTCATGACCAATGTTCGTGGTTTTGGGAAACCACGTAAAAAGAGAGAGTTTAGGAGAACGATTACTGAGAACAAAGCTACCATTGCTATTCTAGTTGAATCTAAAATCAAAACTCACATGTTGTACACTTCTATTCGTATGTTCCCTTCGGGATGGAAATGGATTTCCAATCACTCTTATAACCCTAATGGATGTGTTTACGTCAGGTGGAATCCTAAATGTTGGGACGTTCTGATAAATGAAATGGATGACCAAGAAATATGCTTGAAATGTCTTAATAAAGTTGGTTTGGTTATTAGTCTCACTACTGTCTCTACTCAGAACTCTATTAATGAGAGATCTACTCAATGGAATATGTTGGAGAGACTTGCTCTTGACAATGTAGGTCTCACTGAATTACCTACCATCGGGAAAGAGATATACACCTAGCACAATAAGCAAGGAGTCGCTAAAATAATTGCATGTAAGCTCGATCGAGCTTTTATTAATGATTCTTGGCTTTCTATCTTTCTGGGGTCCAAAACCAAATTTATAACTTGCTCCTATTTTGACCATTGTGCTCTTAATGTCAATATGAGGAATATATCTTATAAGAAGAAGCCCTTCATATTTCTTAATTTTTGGATGGATTGGGAAGGCTGTAGGGACGTCATCAGTAAAGCCTGGGATACTAATGTCAAGGGCAACACTTTTTTTTTCTTTACTCAAAAACTTAAGCAAGTCAAAGAAAAATTGAGATCATGGTCTAAACAATATGTAAATATGAAGAAGCTCATCACTAAGGAAAGATTTGAGCTTAATGATATCTCCATTTCCATTCGCAGATGTCCCTTTGGACCATGAGCTTATTGATGCTGAGAAGGTTACTCTCAAGAAACTTGATGAACTTCTTAAAGTAGAGGAATCATATTTCTGGCAAAGAAGTAGAATGGAGTGGCTTTCTAATGGAAATAAGAATACAAAGGTGTATCATACCATTATCAAGTGTAGAGATGTCGTCAACTATATCACTAAGTTATTTGATGCACAAGGTAATCTTCTTAGAGATGATGACTCTATTTCTAATGATACCACTCAATTCTTCAAACAACTATATAATCAGCCCCAAACTTCTATTGGTTCTTGTATACCTGAATGGTCTTCTATTGTCACTGCCAAAGATAATGCCAAACTTTGCTCTACTCCCGATCTCAAGGAGGTTCGGAATGCTGTGTGGAGCATTGGTCTGAACAAGAGTCCAGGCCCAGATGGTTTCAATGGATTCTTTTACAGAGAAAATTGGAATCTCATATGTGATGATCTCCTAAAGGTTGTTCAATGGGTTTTCAATGGTGGCAACATGGTTAGACAAGTTAACCATGTTTTTCTTGCTTGTATTCCTAAGAAAGACATAGCATCATCTCCTGCTAATTTTAGATCGATTTCTTATTGTTCTATGCTATAAAAAACCATCACCAAGATTTTTTTCTCAAATATTAGCCTTAATTCTACCTTCTGTCATTTCGCCTTATCAAGGTGCCTTTGTAAAAGGTAGGAGCATAGCAGACTGTTCTCTTCTCACGACTGAGTTTACTTTGAAATTTAATCAGAAGTCTAGCCCGTCACTAAAGTGTTTGATTCTATATGATGGTCTTACCTATGGGAATGTCTTACTGGACTCAGCTTCTGTGACAAGCTTATCTCTATTCTGAAACAATGTGTGGAAACCCCGTCATTCTCATTGCTCCTGAATGGTTCCTTTGTTGGATTCTTCAAAAGCTCCAATGGTCTTTGTCAAGGCGATCCCCTTTCTCCCTTACTCTTCATCATAGCTATGGAGGGTCTCAGTAGAAGCATTGATGATGCACATAGTAAAAGAACAATTAGGAGTTTCCCTGTTAACAAAACCAAAGCTCTTAGTCATCTTTTGTTTACCGATGATGTTCTTATCTTCACTGAAGGATGTTATTGCAATCTTGCCAATTTGAAGACCCTATTGAATGAGTTTGGTAATACCACTAGTATGAAATGCAATCTTAACAAAATGCATCTCTTCCTATCTGCTTCTTGCCACAATAAAGAGGTTCTACTTAACTGTACAGGCATCCAAAAGGGTACATGGCCGACCAAGTACTTGGGTTTCCTATGGCTGGTGGGAATCTTAGAAGCTGTCAATTTCATGAATGTCTGGATAAACTAAGGGATATGATTAAACGTTGTCTGGGATCTAAAATTTCTATGGCTGGACGTCTCATACTGATAAAACATTATGATGTGGGCTTGATTGGTTATTGGATGAGAATGAGCAAAATCCCTTCTTCTGTTCTTAGATGCATGGAAATCCTAATGTCTGACTTCTTATGGTGCAATTTCGTACATCCTTCCAGCTAGTCTAAGCTTGCTTTCCCCTTTAATGAAGGGGGTATCAGTCTTAAGAGGCTAGATGATCTACCTGACTTTCACACACTATGTTGCATCAAGAAATTTCTACATTCAAATAACATCTGGAGCAACTGGATGATCAGACACTATGCAGAAGATCCTACTGCCTTCTCTATCTTAGCTGCCTCCACTAGCTGTAGACAAATTTCCTTCTTATGGCCTTCCTTTTCTAATGAAAATGATAGTATTTTATGGGGAAATGTTTGCCAAAAACTTCCTTGTGATAAAGCCTATGGAAATCTATGGCTTCCCAAGTATTATCCCAGATTGAGTCTTACTACTTTCAAGGTGCTTAAGAATGTTCTTCCTACATTCGAAAGGATCTATTCTTGGGGTGGCTCACCCACTCCAGTGTGTCTACTATGTCAACTAGGTACTGATTCAGTTGGTCATTTTTTGATAGCTGCAAGTTCTGGAGATACATATGGGGCGGTGCTCAACTTAAACTCAACATTAGATCCTCCTATTCTCTACATACTTCCCTATTAAACCTTGGTCTAAGGTCGAGACACACTAGAACCATTGAACTATGGACAATTTCTGGCGCTGTGCATCTTATTTGGGCTGAACGGAATATAATGTTACATAATGGAGGACTCGCGGACTTTGTGGAAGTCCTTAATTAGCTAGATAAAGAGATTAAAATGCTTTATTTCAACTTTAATACTAGCATTGATGTACCACCTACTATACCTAGGAATTGGGATCTATTGTAACCCTTCTCCTAGTATGATGTGAATCACACATTGGGTGTGGTTTGTAAATTTTGTCCCATATGGGATTTTTGGAATATATTTACCCAAATTTTCCAATATATATATATATATACATACATATACATATAAATATATATATATATATAGAGAGAGAGAGAGAGAGAGTCATGCTAGAATACACTCAAGTGTATTCAGAGCAGAATACACTCAAGTAGTTTTTCATGATGCAATATTTTTTTTCAAAAATCTAATCCATTGATCTTCTTAAACATCTTTTGAAAAGCTCATATAAAAAATTTGAGCACATTTGGACATTTATAGGTGATGTTATAAAGACTGCAAAAATTATGCATTTCAAATTAGTTTCACGCGTCATTTTGTTGCCCTTGGATGAATGGATTACACTTATCCAAATGGGCTCAAAATTTGTATATAGCCTTGTTATAGTATGAAAGTGAAGATCAATGGTTTACATTGTGAAACAAAATAGTCTTGATATGCAAAAACACTTGAGTGTATTCATGCGATCAGTACACTCAAGTGTATTCTAACCTGACTCTCTCTCTCTCTCGCTCTCTATATATACATACATATACATATATATATATATATATATATATATATATATATATATATATATATATAATCCTATATGACTATACCGGTAACTGATTTGACTTGAATCTAGGATGACTTCATAAAATAAAGTAACATGAAGCAACCAAGACTCGACTAAGAAATTTGAATATCTTAAACTAGTTCAATCACCAAAAGACTCAATCAAAACTCAACCCAGTCAACCTGTAGTCTAGATATAAGGATATTCATAAATTCTTATAGTTTGTTCCAATGGGAAAAATATCAAAGGAACATAAAAAGATGTACAATTTCTATGAATTGATATGGGAGATAACATGTATCAAAATTATTATATTATAATCCATAAATTTATTTACCTAGTTGTTGAGGGATTTCAAATCACAATCTAAGATGCTAATATTAAATGTTATGGTTTTGATCATATTAATTGCTTCTTTCATTTGCAACATTGTTATACTATCATGGATTATTTTTGCACTAAAATAGATGATATCATAAAATAGGAAAATGTGTAATTTTGCACTTAGAATGTATATAAAAATATCCTTAATGCAATAGATATGACTAAAAAATTTCTCCTATTTTTGTGTTGGAAATTTACAAAGCTATACATTAAATTTGTACTTCCATTACTTTCATTTTACTTTGGCAAATGTAAGAATATCAAAATAGTATCAAATTGTTGACCAAACTTTAAATAAAAAACAATTAGATACAAAATTTACAATGGGAGGATTTATTTATTAATTAATCTTGAAAATTTATTTCTCTAGCATATGTTTTTCCCACCATACAATAGAAAAACTACACATTGTGGGTTATGAGGCTAACATGAATTGACACAACTATTATTGTCTAGGAATTGAAGGATTCACAATTGAAGATAGTGGAATAGTTAATGATCATAACCCATGACCAATGAGATGTTTAATACTTTATTGTATGTGTCTTACGAAGGCAGTTGTAAAGGCAAAATAGGTATTGACTTTGTGAGGTCTTATGATAAATACTAAGGTGTGTTATTCATTACTGATAAGCTTAATCATTTTTAGTATAATCTTAGAGTGAGTGGAACTTTAAATTCTAAACTACTAATTTTTTATGATTTCCATGATTTCTATATTTCTCCTTAGAAAAAGATCATTAGATTTAACCGATTGCTTGATCATATTTGAATTGTTTTTAACTTTTAAGGAAAATTAAAATATAATGTATTTGAAACCTAGTGAAGTATCTCTAGGCCATTATTATATAGGAGAACAATATTTATGAGGATGATCATTGAAAATTTGGGAAGATTTAAATTCCCTTAAAATTGTAACTTTGTATTTTACATACATCCAAGGGGTCTTAGTTGTATAACAACAAGACAATGTATCTATTACAATTTAATAAAATGTATGGAATGTACTCATATTTGTAAATTTTGGAAAATTTTGATTTATAGTTATAAATTCAAATGATATTCAATATTTTTATGTCTTATTTTATAAGTTATATTTTATATAGTCTTTCATCCTCTTCAAGAGTGGCAAAATGAGGGATGGGGGATGCATCTTGTGTTGGTTGTTGTCTTGAGAGCTATCATGTGATGATTATAATATGGATGCTTTGTATATTATTTTATTACTAATAAAAAGAAATTCCACTTATTATGGTTTTTTCAATATTGAGATAATAAATAAATCTAATAATTCCCTCAAAGTGTTTGGACTGAATGATATACAGATTGGCTTGAGGACCCGAAATTGAGATCTTATATATTCTAAGGAGTATACATTATTGTAATGTCCCTAGGTAGTTATTCTTGTGGATATTATATGACAACAACAATGTACAAGACTACTATGTATGCTGAATGAAAATTATGTCTCTTTATTCATTATATTATATATCAATTCAGATACATGTGTACTTGAGAACAAGTTGTACTAGATAGATGCGATTTGAGGTTGACACATTGAAGCCATGTCATGACAGACAATGCAATATCTCAGTGTAGCATTGGTGACTGTGATCTTTAGACTTGGGTGTATAAGGGTTGTCATACCTATACTGATTGGGTGTATAGTGACACTTGTGGATTATTGTGAGTGATGTAGATGGAATTTGTCCCGCCACTGGAGTGATATCTTGGCCACTTGATAAGTGAGACTATGAAATGCATGGTCATGGTCATGCAAGTTAATATATGATATCCAATTCACATATATTAATATTATACTTTTAGTTCAAAAAGCATATATTGAGTGTTAAGAATATATTAACTCCATGCCTCAATTTCAATCTATATATCTATTACAAAGGGATTATATGGTCATGATAACAATGGTAAATTATAGGTTAAAGTTGTTCCCAACTTATTCCAATTAATTTAGTAGAAATGTCATGTTGCTATTTGCCTCTCTCTGTTTGTCAAGATTTCACATCACTTCCAACATAATGTGGAACCCAAAGAACCAAACGCCTAAGAATTAATAAGGTATTTGAAGTTCACATTCATACATATCTCTATAATGGTTATATATCATGTACATATTGATTTCTACCCAATCAGTTGACTAGGAAAGGCATTCAATCGATTGGATGGTTTGGAGAAGTTAACCATCTAAGTGTCAACCGATCTACTGATCACCATATAGGCAGGTAACTAATCGGTCGATCGGGATACCATTCAGTCATTTGGATGAGAATGGGGTTGACTTAGAATTAGATGGCTCTGTTGATTTGGAATCTAATTGGATTGATGAAATTGGATAAGGGATTTCCTTTTAGATGAAAGTCAGTCAATTAGATGCTTAGTCAATCGACATGGAGTCATGGAAAGGAAGTAAAATTTTGATTTAATTTGTGAATTTTGATTAGGGACGTGATTGGATACTAGAAATTGATCTCATGACTATCCTATATAAACATGCAGAAACCTTAGGGGGAGACACACCTTGACACATATTTTGAGACAACTTGTCTAAGTTTTCTTAAACTAGAGAGAGTAAAAATCATCCCAAGGATCATAGATTGTCACCGAAGGAGAAGGCGAGAGAGAGTAACATACTGAGATTTAGCTATCCTGACATGAGATACCCTAAATCCATGATTAGAAGGATCATTTTTTGGGATTGTTAGAATTGACCAAACTAGGTTAGAGTTTACCCTGACATGCTCCATTGTGTCCTGATGAAAATTAATGCACATAATATTTTTTTTTGTTGAACCTAGCATGCCTCTTTTCATTAACTACCAAATTGAATATTTACAGTGCCTATGGGAGGGTCCCAAGGGCAAGGAAAGAAATTACATAAAACAAAACTGAAGAAGAAACCATCTATCTATACATCATCTAGTATGAATGTTGTTTGTATCTATACTAATAAGACTCCAAATCTCATCCTGATTTTTCCTAGGACCTCCAAAGATCCTGTAGTTTCTCTCTAACCAGATCCTTTGGAGCACCAAACCTGCAGCTGTCTTCATCTCACCATGCAGCAAAATAAGATCATCCAGCCACCTTAGAATCCTATTGAACTTACACCGGAAAGAAATCCAAATAACAGAGCTATACAATCATTTGAAGAACAGATGTTTCAGATCTTCTTCACAGGAATTACAGAGGACACATCTCAAAGCCAAGGAAAAGCCCACTATTTTCAAATAATCACATGTAGGAATCCTGTTAAGAAAACACTTCCATAGAAAGCAGGAGCAACTTCTAGGGAACTTGCTTTTCCAAATCCAATTAGACCATTTAACCTTTGAATGTTTCCTTCTAATGATATCCCACCCATCTATCAATTTGAAACTAATTTTGTGTTTCAACATAATAGTATCTTCTTTGTCATTAAGGGGGGGCATATCATTGATCAAACTACGAATAGCATCAACCCCTCTAACCTTCGAGAGCAGCCAATCATTATTCAGAACACAGGAACAAACAAAGCAATTGGGACCTTTACTAAAACGAAGCACCATCTGATCATCACAAAGATCCAACAAGGTATTCTAGTTAGGGAGCTAGGGGTCTCTCCAGAAGTGGAAGCGTTTACCATTGCCTATCTTGAAATCGATATTGGCTTTCAGTAGGTCTCTCATTCTGAGCAATCTCTTCCACATCCAAGTGGAGTTTGATTTACAAACAACAGACCAGATGGATTCCTTCTTAATGTAGCATTCATGTAGCCAATTGGCCCACAAAGACTCCTTGTTGCAAGCAATATCCCACAGGTTCTTCAACAAACCCGCCATGGACCAATCATTGACCAAGCGAACCCCCAGACCCCCTTCACTCTTTAGTCTACAGATGGAGTCCCAAGAGACAGTATGGAGGTGCTTATGACTTGTAGAATCATTCCAAATAAAATCCCTCATATGTTTCTCAATGTCAAGAACAACAACTTTAGGAAGGGGGGAAGCAGAAGACCAAAAAATGTGGTAAGTAGAAAAGGTGGAGATCACTAACTCCACATGACCAGTAAAGGAGAGAAGCCTACCTTTCCAAGAGTCAAGCTTCCTTTTGATTTTGTTGGTGATAGGAGAATACATAGCTTTAGTAAGATGACTTGAGAAGAGGGGAAGACCGAGATATCTAACAGGTAGCTCAGTCTTCTTTATATCCAGACAAAGGGAGATATCATCCTGAACAGTGCAACTTCTACTCAAGAACAACTGACTTTTCATATTGTTCAAACTCAAGCCAGAAACGGAGAAGAAATTATCCATGGTGACTTTGATCTACGGAGCATTCAGAGAATTTGCCTTAGAAAAGAAGCAAATCATCTGTGAAGATGATATGAGAGACCCAGAACTGATCAGAAGCATTAAGAGGAGAAATGAGCTTGCTTTTGACTGAAGCTTAAATAATCGATGGAAAACCTTGTGTAGCGATCACCAAAAGACAGGGTGCTAAGGGATCTCCCTGATGCACACCATTTGAAGCCTCAATAGAACAAGAAGGAACACCATTGATGAGGACTTGAAAAGAAGATGAATTGAAGCAGACCTCTATCCACAAGAGCCAACAAGGTGGGAAACCCATCTTTGACATAACAAATAGAATATAGTCCCTTCTTACAGTATCATAAGCCTTCGAAAGATCATCCTTCACATAGAGAGAAACATTACCCTTAGGAGAGGAGAAGGAACTAAGCAAGTCATTTTCCAAAAGAATTGCATTGCTAATAGATTTTCCCTTAATGAAAGCAAATTGGCTTTTATCAATCAAAACAGGGAAGACACTCCTCAATCTGTTTGCCATAATCTTCGTGATGACTTTAAAAAACACATTACAAAGGGAGATGGGATGAAAATCCTTCAAATTGGTGGCACCTTGGATCTTCAAGATGAGAGTTAAGAAAGACATGTTACATTCTCAAAACACCTTCCCAGAGTCAAAAAAATTCAGAATAGCTTTAGTGACATCCTACCCAATGATAGGCCAGCAAGCTTTAAAGAAGGTTCCATTGAACCCATCGAGATAGCTTTGTCTCCATTCATGCCTTTGTTCGCCTCCTCAACTTCCTCTTTAGTGACCCATTTTCTCAAATTCTGGGATTGAATAGGATTCATAATAGGCAAAGTCCATGAATCCTTCCAAATCACCTCACACAAGGGGGAAGAGTTGAAAATTGATTTGTAATAGTTCAAAATGTGATCATAGATGGCTTCGATATCATTAATAGTGTTATCACCATCGTGTAGAACATATATGTTGTTGTAGAGCCTCCTAGTCTTCAAAGTAGCATAGAAAAAAGTAGTGTTCTTGTCTCCTTCTTTGAGTCATATGGCTCTAGACTTCTGTCTAAGAAGACCTTCTTCATCAACAAGAGCCTTACTGATATCCTTCCTCAACTTCACTAGAGAGTTCTACATACTGATATCACTAAGATTAGCTTCAACTTTCAGTTGAAGGTCAGTGGCTTCAGCTTCAATTTCTTTTTCTTTCGAGGAAAATTTTCCAACTCGAGTCTTATTCCACTTCAAAAGTGCCTCCCTCACCACAGATAATTTCCTATAGACCCTATACAGTGGGGCTCCCTTAGGCAAAGAACCATCCCAAGAACACTTCACAACTTCAAAGAAATCAGGCTGAGAGGCCCATGCATTGATAAAATGAAAAGGAATATTCCTTCTCTTGGTCAAAAGCAGATGGAGAGCTAAAACTCGATGATCACTGATCATGTTCGTCACAGTCTCCCCCCACATGGAGGGAAAGAGATTAAGGAAATTGACATTACAAAAAGCTCTATCTATTTTAGAGAAAGTACTAAACCCCTTCTTACTACGGCTATCCCAAGTGAAGAAAGATCCTTTGGTAATGATCTCTACAAGACCAGTGAATTTGAGAGATTTGTTAAAATCCAACATACTTTTGCTAGAAGGAGGTTGTTTGCCCAATCTTTTGTTTGAGAAGCGCACTGCATTAAAATCGCCTAAAATGCACCAAGGGGTAGAGAGAATGGAACAATAAATCTTATTCAGAGCATCCCAGAGAATGGATCTCTCAGAATCACCATTTGAGCCATAGACAGCAGACAAAAAGAAGTTGACATTACTTTTCTCAATAACCACCCTACAATGAACCACTTGTTCATTTTCCATGACTTTGTGGAACTCAAAGTCAGAGTCCATCTACATGATGATGATGCACATGTAAGTATAGAAGTTTTCATTAGTAATAAACTTTGCTCCAGGCCATACAACATCCATGATACCCACAAGATCTTTTTTATTCACTCTTGACTCCAAAATGATATAAACATCTGCCTTGAGTCTACTTATTTCATTCTGAATGTGAGAGATCTTATTGTGAATCCCTCTCACATTCTAGGCACATATCGAGAAGGGCCTATCCATTTGGGACAGTAATGTCCTCCTTCCCCGCATTGCCTTCCATACTTAACCCCTCACCTAGATTCGCAAGTAATGAGAACTTATTTGGAGAGAGATGAATATTCCTAACAGAAGACACCAGTTTTGAAGCCACCCTCGGAGGTGACTTAGATCTTCTTCTCTAGATTTCCCATTCTGGAGAAGAAGAAGAAGTGATGAGATTGTGTTGAACTACTCATGCATCATCACCTGATCTCTCCACCTCCACATTGTATGCATGCCCCTTTAAAGATGGATTGATGCCTTCTACATCATCACTTAACACTTCTGGTTCATCCTCCTTTGTTTTTCTCCTGGTTTTCTTCGGCACCCACACCTATTTTTTAGGAGCAGAGACTACTATCAGCCCAAGATCCTTCAGCTTTACCGCACACAAACTTGACTCATGACCGAAATTACCACAAAAATTGCATTTTCCCGATTTCCATTCATACACGAATAGGATCTTATCCATCTGACCATCATCACTCTACATCTCAAGCTCCTCAGGAAAAGAAAAATCAGCAGAGACCAAAACCTGCCATCTCACATACTCTAATTGAATAAAGTCAGTAGTTAGTTGATTAGTACGTAGTAGATTCCCAAGATAAGAACCAATCCTCATGAACATCTCATCATCCCATAATTCTAAAGGTAGATCTTGTATCTTAAACCATATCAGGATCTCAAAGATCTTAACCTTATCCATAGGCTCTCCGTGTTCCCACTTCTTGATAATCAAAGGTTTCCCAGCAATGAACCAAGGGCCTCCATTTATTGCTATCGACATGTCTTCCTCATTCGAGAATAGTAGTATGAAGAACCCCCCCCTCGATCTGATTTTTAGCAAACCTTTGACCTTCCACATATGAGCTAAGAAGTGCACTAGTGATGGCCAGTGTGGTGTCATACCCACAATATAACCGGCCGTTGCTTTACTCCACCTCTACAAATTCCTCTCAGTAATGCTCTTCGAGTACAACAACTTCCCATTCTCCACCTGGACCTCAAACTTTTTGTAGATGTTTGATGATGAATCCTTCTTCATAGTCACCAGATATGCTCAGGTTTTAATCTCTGACAAAACGCCAATCAAACTAGATCTGTTCCTCCCATCAGACTTCCTAGGATCCTTGATCTTCGCCACATTGCTCAGATCCATGACATTTCCTGCTTGCGAGGCTTCTGGCTGACTTGTCACTCCCACCAGAACCTCCTCAGCCATAGGGTTTGCCCCTCCATTCGCCATCGGAATCATCCTAGGGTCCGCAACATTCGCCATTTATGCACATAATATTAGTAACTCATACGTCAACCCCAATTATGTATAGATACAATCTTGATGAAGCCATAGACCAACAAACCCTAAGGTGATGCTGAGATGATGTATGGAACCTAACGTGAGACCTCAAATGTAATAATGTTGACCTTAAACCTAAGTTAGTATGTCTAGCCCTAACACATATATCCCCTGGTGAATTTTATGTCACATCAGTGACATTAGGTATCATAGTCAGATAACATACATGATACACATAAATGATTCATAATTACCTAATCATGGTTTGGTATGTAAACCAGTTCATCAATATGTAATATGTTTCACCTTGTTCTCTACTATACATCTAATGACTCAAATGGTTAATAAGTAACTTATTTACATAAAAATGCATGAATGATTAATGTGGGGTTAAATGTGCATAATTGGTAACAGGACGTGAGTATCTATAAGCAATTAATACATTTGGACAATAATGTGACTAATTTATATAATGAGACAATAATTTGATGTTTAGTGTAAGTGGGAGTTATTAGTGTGACATAGTTTAAGATTATATATGACAATTATGGACTTAACAAAAAATTGAGTAAAATAAGGTATTTCATGCAAGATAATATGATATAAGCCCATATGGTGATAATAGGAGGATAATGAAGTCTAATCCAAAATATGGAGGATAATGGTAAATTATAATAATAGATATCAAGATAATTGTATTAAACCCTAAGTGTGCTAAAACTCATATACAATAATCCCAAAAGTTAGATCTAACTCCAAAGTAGATTCTTTGAGTCCTTTTATATTCATGTCACTGGCTTTATTTCTTATATTTATCTAAGATGCGTCACGCTACTTCCTTAGTTCTGCCATATCACGTTCTCTATATGAGCTGTTGGATGAAAATCATGTGTGTTTGTAGGTTTCTCCTAACCTAAGTATGTCTCTATTGGGACTCCTAGGTCTGTGTTGCCTACTTGCCTCCTCTGTTTTGTGATTTTATCTCTCTACTCTTCCCCTCTTTGTCCATTCCTAGGGCCGAGTAAATTTTTTTTGTCAGTGAGATTGGAACATGCACCACTCACTTTAGCAAAGAACACATATACCACTCCAACCAAGTACTTTCTCTCTCCATAACTAAAATATCAATGTTTTTATTTATTTTTAAGACCTTCATTAATACAAAAAGAAATGTACTTGACATTATTTTAGGGTGAGAGGGGGGGGGGTTCAGCCCCAACAACCCCTTGTCTATACATCAAATCTCTCCTTTGAGATTTGTATGAATTTGTTTGAGACTCTGACATTGAAACCAGTTATATAGTGAAATTTCTGTATTGATATTTCACTTTCAAATCTAAGATTTGTATTTAGCCTTAATTTGTGGAATTAGTATATATTGTGCTATTTGTGCACTGAAACCCTAATTTTTTCATGATGGATTTTTATAGTCTGATGTTCCACTTTTAATTGGACAATCTTGTTTAATACCATGAAAAATCTTTACTTAACTCTACATTTTTTTCTTGTTGATTTAGTAGTACTATGGTTTTAAAATATGCTTTAGTTTTTGGGTTATGTGCCCTTTTATGTTATTTTGGGATGGAGGTTATATGCCCCATACCCAAGCTTTGTGCCCAGTTTTATATATTTTGTAGTTTGGTTATGTTCCATGGTCTATCAATTTAGGATTATGTGCTCTAGTTGTCATTGTCATATAATAGTTTACTAGTACTATGCTTATCTCAACTGCATGCTTATTATTTAATTTATGTGGATGGGTCATGTGCCCTAACTGTGGTGTGTATGCCATTGAGGTGCATTGCATTCTAATTCATGGAAAGTACATAAATATAATTGATGTGGATGGTACCTTTAACTCTTTCTCTAAGAAGCCTTATTATTATTGATGTCCATTTTCCCATAGATTTTCTCAATCACTATTTATATGTACATACCAACATTTTACTGCTAACAACATTCACTTTGTATTCTCCTGTGGGGTATTCTTCCAACACCTTAGGTAGAGAGCAAGGAGGAGTTGACCACAATTGAGTATGACAATCCAAGAGTTAGTTGATCTTTCTTGGGAAGTAGATTGAAGTAATTGATCTACCATCTACTGGTCCTACATTACTGATTAGTTTTCCTATGTTTTCTTTCATGTACACCCTGCATGGTGAAGAGAAATGCTAAACATGAATATTGCAATAGTTAGATTTTACCTCCTGCTACTACACTCTTGGTATTTGATACATTAATTGTAGTCTTCTATCTTTTGTGAGAAATTATTCCCAAATTTGAAATTTGGATGATTTTCTATAAGTTCACATTGAATAAGTGAGTGGCTTCCCTCTTAGATCACACTCTTTACAAGTATGATATCAGATCCAGATCAACTAGTTATCTGATTATTTCAATCGTTATCTCCATTAGGTTTTATCTCTTCCATGAGTTCCGTATAGGAGTCATACCTTATGCAAAAGCTGTCTAGATGAGACACCATGATGTGGTTTATTATCGCACTAACAAATTCACTCGGGGTTGAAATCCCAAAGTTTTTACCAAAACCTTGTGCAATAATACCACCCGCAAGCGGACGGGTCTTATCGCAGTATAGTTAAGGATCGAATCCCAAGGGAAAATGTTTTTAAGAATCGTTTCTAGTCTAGTCTGGTTCAAGTAAGACTAATATTTAGAACCAAGTTTTGATTTGAGTTTAACTAAACTAATTGTAAGAAAGTAAAGAGTAAAATTAAAGTTGAATCTAGATTAATGATGGGGATCACTGGGGTGGTCTCGGGTTTCACCACCACTACTCATGCAAACATATCCAATCACAAAAATCCAAGCAAGATATAACTATCCAAATAGAAATTCTGTGAACCCTCCCCGAGGTATGTTTAGGTTCGCGTAAGCATCATCTTAGGCATCAGATTTCTCGTCGCCATCCAGATCATGCACTTACGGTTCCAAAGATACATATATCCAACTAAAGTTGTGGGCCCCCTATATAGGTGTTAGGCACACAGAAGCATCATCATGGGCTAGATGGCTCGTCCCCTCACAGATCATACACTTACAACCTCAAGGAATCCCTTTCTATTTCTAGTTAGGGAGTCAACCGCGTTAATCGACATCCTATCCTACATATTGAAGTTCTCGCAACATAGGAAAGAACAAGATAAAAGCAAGAATGTGATCAATCTACAAGCAATCATCGACGATTAACAACGAAATGAAAAGTTATATACATTTCCTTGGAATGTTAAAATGAAAAGACATGAAAGCATGGTCATCAGGGCTAATCCCTGCACCCCATAAGAAAGGAACTACTGGCTCATGATGTGAGAAACAAGAAGAACAAGAGAGAGGGAAGATTCTGCCATGAGCATGATGCAGAAGGTGGTCGCAGCTCGATGAAGATGATGCGGTCTTCTATGCCATTTCGGAGTAGATCTGGGTGAGGAACGGGGGACGCCAAGGCAAATCGGGCAATCCTTCTCTCTCCACCTTCTTTCTTGTCTCGACCTCCTTACTTGCAGTAGGTTATATAACCCACCTTAAGAACAACTTCAAAGCTCCAAGCTCCAAAGATTCACATTCCCAAGGTTGAAGATGACTTACCAAAGTCCAAGGCTCGTTCACAACTCCTTCATATACAAGGAATCACCATGGATAAGCAATTGGTGAAGAAGAAAAGAAAGGAAGATCATAACCCTAAAATCATGCCTCAATCCAAGGTTGAAGATGATCATGACCTCACCTTAGGGTTACGTTTTGAGCTCCTTCTTGCTCCTTAGGACCTTGCACGATACCTCACAACTTGTGCATGATATTCCATCACTTTTTTCCGATATCCCCCTCACTTGAGGTCAAAATACTTCACTATGTCTGATATCACCTTACTAGGCCAATACCACCTTACTTGGCCGATATGAACTTGCTATGGACGATACCCAAAGACCTATGGATGATACCCCTTCACTCCTGCATGAAAAAAAGGCTCCATGAACGATACCTTAAGGAAGGAGGGTGGTAAGATGTGAAAAATTTCACTAAGGGGTGAAAGTAGGGGTATATATACTTGTTGTTCATGAAGAAGTGTGAAAATGAGGTGTCATCAATTTGAGCTACTAGGTGCCACGTGTCCATGCATGGGTGACACGTGTATATGCATGCATTAACATTTATCTTAACATGAAAAACTCTTGAGGATAATCTAGGGATGAATTTTTGTCCATTACTTATCCCTTTGAATAAAATATATCAACAAAATCACCACTTTATTCACAACCCGATACAACTTTTCTAAGGAAGTTGTAAACCAATACACTTCACCTCCTTGAGGTGCTTTGCATGGAATGGGATTTTCCAAGAGTCCAAAAAACTATATGCGACTCCTACTTTGGCTCCTTGTCTGATAGACACTCATATATAAGCTTTTCAACTTGATACAACCCAAGTTAAGATTTCATATTCAACCCTATTCCTTGGTCATTTCACCACCAAGATCACCATCACTCACAATAGATTCAAACATGGTGACTCCTTGTTTCTATATCCTCTAAATGATACACAGAGGAAGTAGTAACACTCTAGAGGTGATAATTTTCATATCAACCCCACATTTTGGGTAAATTACAATTTGTACCAAAATTGGTGCACAAGGTACTAACATTATTCACACATGTTCAAACTTGGAATTTAGGCTTTCCACAAGACACAACTTAGCATCACTCTCCCTTTTATGATTCTAAAACATATAGGGAACGTTCAACATGTGACGTATTGCAATATAACCCCTCAACTTGGGTAAATTGCACTTTGGTCCAAAATAAAGGAACATTGCTCAAACAACATTCATTCAGGACTAAACTTGGAACATAAGTGTGTCACATGATAAAAAAACACCTTAGAGGATTATATTAAAGTTCTAATCAACTTACTTAGCCAAAACAAATAGGGTTACCTCATAACGCAGGTCAGGGTCATTACATAAACCCTCCTTAAATCCACATATACTCAACATTATATGACTCCAAGCTCCTTTTGGATTACTCATTTCATTATCCAACAAGTTATGATACTACAATAGTTCTACCATCATAGGGAACTACATGATTAAGTTAAAACTTGATTATTTGTTAGTTAAACCTTTTTTTACTCCATCAATCATGTTACACACAAACACCCTATAGATTATAAAATTAATTGGGATTTTCAACCTCAAAAGATATAAAACATATAAAATAGTTTAATGTCACTCAAGGCATACATCCATACACTCAAAACTTATAATAGATTAGCTACTTTCATTACTATGGTTTTCATCTAAACATTATTACCACATTATAATACTAATTGCAGGTCCTACAATTGTATATGATGCTCAACAAACTATAAGGCATAATGTGTGGGTCAAGTTTCCTTACTCCTTGGGTATCTAAACATCACATATATAGATTTTTAGGAGTTGAAGCACTTACATTCTGAATATCAGGCCTTGCATACTCAAAGAAGAGTTTAATATATAGTGGGAAAATGTTCATGAAGATGAAGTAAAGCACTAAATTTTGCATCATCATCTTGTTGAGTTAAATAGTACTTAAAAGGAATATCATTTAGCATTCAAAGAGATTCTAAAGAAAGATTAATGGCATGCATGTAGAAAGTAGGCAATAAATGTGTTTAACGTGATATCACTCACCTTGATAGAGGAGAAAACCAAAGTCTAGGATGAAAATATTCAACATCAGTGGCAAGGCACCAATCATGGTAAAAAAATTACATGAATGCCTCCCAACTCCACAAACAGAGCAATTATAGAGCAAGGAAGGAAGTAAGGAGAGTACTTAAATCTAGTGAGTAGGTTTTCCAGCAAGAACTACAATGAAACTCAATTGTAGGAGAGGCGCTGGGGAAGAACAACAAGGAAAATGGTTGAGAAATAGGTAACATAGAATAATGAAGCAAGAAACAAGATCAACAACCTTAGATCAATCCAGGGAGAACTCAAAATTGAGCATGCATCCATGAAATTTCCCAATCTTGACCACGATGGTTTCTTGTCGGCCTGTTATTCACACCACCAAGCTCATAAAAGATGAGAGGAGAGACAAAGAAGGGGTATTTATAGATGGTGGAAGTGAGTGTGGTTTAGGATGGTCATTGGGAATATATGCACAAAAGCTTCATCAATAACATGTAATAAAACTTGTTAGTCACCAAAAGCCCATTGGTCATTGGCACCCATCGATCACCAAAAAATTGTCATTTAGTAATCTCGCCTATGACAAGATTCATCGGGAACCAAGGATCAACACAATAATCAGGCTAGAATTCGTCGACCGGTGAAAACACTATACTACTACTACTACTACTACTAAACAAACTATACATGTATTAATCTTATGAAAAGTTCAAAGGCATCCAAAGGATAAAAGAAATGGTAACATTCTTAAGATCATCCTGAATCAACTCAAGCAAGTGTGAAAATTATGTTTACACCCCCAAAAGAGGGTAATTGCATAAAGGTCCACATATTGCAAAGATTGTATATCTAGAACCACAAGGTCTAATTTGATTTTGAGACTAACATCCAATTAAGACAAATAATTATCTTCATAAGTCAAGCAAAATAAATGGGTCTTACAACTATAAAACCCTAACAAGGATTTCTCCCCCAAAAACCTAGGCAAAAAAAGAAGGGTACTTCATATTCATCTGATGTTGTAGGTCCCATGTGGCTTCCTCTACACCATGGTGATGTTGCAACACCTTCACTAAAGCTATATACTTCTTCCTAGGATTCTTCATTTGTCTATCTAAGATCAAAATTGGTCCTTCAACATAGGTAACATCCTCCTCCAACTCTACCTCTATAGGATGTAACATTTCCTCTGTATTAGGATGACACTTATTCAACATTGTAATATGGAACATGTTAACCAGTGTAACCTGACAGTAACTCCAACTTGTAAGCCACCTTACATACTCAAGCTAGGATAGGTTAAGGTCCCAGAAATCTAGGAATCAACTCACCCTTTTGACACACCCTTGCAAGGGAAATCTTAAGATACACATAGTCATTAACTTGGAACTCCAACAACCTATAGTGATCATCTACATAAGACTCCACCTATTCAGTATTGCCTTCAACTATTGTTGAATGACCATGATCTTTTCTATTATTTGATGTACTAGATCAAGGCCCAACAACTGATACTTGTATGTCTCGTATCAACTAAGAGGTGACCTACAATGTCTACCATATAAAGCCTCATACGGTGCCATTTCTATACTCTTTTAGTAACAGTTCTTTTAGGAAAACTCAATCAGGCTCGGGTGAATATCCCAATTGCCAAGAAACTGAAGCAGACATGCTCTTAACAGATCCTATAACATATGTATGGTTCTTTCAGACTGAGCATCTATCTAGGGATGAAAATTTGTATTGAACCGCAGCTATGTCCCCAACACGGTATGTAGATGTTCCCAAAACCTTCTTGTGAATTGAGGGCCTCTATTTGAAACTATGATAGCTAGTATGACATGCAGTCAGACTATATCATCAACACAAATATGTGCTAACTTCTCTACATTGTAAGTGGTCTTTATTGGAAAAAGTGAGCTGAATTTGTTTACCAATCAATGATATCCCAAATAGAATCGTGACCTTTGGCTATCCTAGGAAAACCAATCACAAACTCCACAGTTATATGATCCCATTTCCACTGAGGAATTGGCAAGGGGTGTAACATCCCTACAAGCTTCTGATGTTCTACTTTGACCTACTGACAAACTAGGCACTTCTCTATGAACTCAGCCATGTCATGCTTCAAACCTAGCCATTAATACAAATCTATGAGATTATGATAAATCTTTGTAC
Source organism: Alisma plantago-aquatica (assembly GCA_963693085.1). Taxonomy (NCBI): domain Eukaryota; kingdom Viridiplantae; phylum Streptophyta; class Magnoliopsida; order Alismatales; family Alismataceae; genus Alisma; species Alisma plantago-aquatica. Next base: position 1,893,782,332 of record OY856409.1, on the reverse strand, counting down.
TACCAAGATGCATTGCGTACATTGAGGAATAGGCCTCCTCAAGTACCATCTCCCTTAGGCCATATGCCTTAGGAACCACCATCCAGTTGTGGAACAAACTATCCCATCCTTTGTCTCATGAAACCTATCATGCTTCTTACTGCCAAAATCTGACCTGATGTTCCATGTCACTCTATCATCCTTTTGTACATCTCTTATTTGTTGCCTCAATAATGTTTTGACATGTAACTATTCCAACAAACCCACCAAGAAAGATACTCCTAGTTGTATATTCAATTTTTAAGGAGATACCAACATATTATGCTTGTGACAAGACATGGTGTACAAATGAGATTGGTCTATAGATGATGAACAAAACCACTTTCTTCGAAACACATCAGCCATGACATTCACCTTTCCTGGATGATAATATATCAAATAGTGGTAATCCTTGATCAACTCCATGCACTTCCTTCTCTTCATGTTCAACTTCTATCTAGAGAAGATGTATTGTAGACTCTTATGGTTTGTGAAAATTTGACACTTCTCTCCATACATATAGGGCCTCCAAATCCTTAGGAAAATAACCACATATTCTAACTTTGGGCCACAATTTATAAAATTATCCTCATGTTTTTTAAGTTGTAAAGAAGCAAAAGAAATCATGTTCTTATCCTACATCAAAACACATCCCAATCCACTCTTCAAGGCATCATAAAAAACGATGTAGCTCTTCCCATGCTCTAGTAACACCAAAACTGGAGCATTACCAACTTCTCCTTCAATAGCTAGAAAGACCGTTGATACTTGTCATCCAAAACAAAAGGAACACCTTTCCTGGTTAGCTTGGTTAAAGGTAGAGCCACTGGACTAAAGTACATGATGAGCCTCCTGTAGTAATAGCCAAAACTAGGAAACTTCCAACCTATGTTTGTGTCTTGGGCTTCTCCCACTCTAAAACTAACTCCACCTTCTTAGTATCCATACAAACACCTTTTGTAGAGATAATATGACCAAGAAAAGACACCTCAGTCAGTCTAAACTCACACTTATTGAACTTAGCATACAACCTATGTTGCCTAAACCACTTCAGTGCTTAACGAAGATGTTGTTCACCTTGTTGCCTAACTCTAGAGTATATCAAGATATCATATATGAACACCACCACAAACTGGTCAAAGTATGGTCTGAACACTCTATTCATCTGGTCCATGAACATTTCGGTGCATTAGTTAGCCCAAATGACATAACCACTAATTCATAATGACCATACCTTGTTCTAAAAGAAATCTTTGGTACACCATCTACCTTGATCCTCAAATGGTGATATCTTGATGTGAAAGCTATCTTTAAAAATACTACAACATCACTAAACTGATCAAACATGTCATATATCCTTGGCAACATGTACATGTTCTTTACTATGACCTTGTTCAACTATCGGTAGTCTATGTAAAGCCTCATAGAGCCATCCTTCTTCTCCATGAACAACACTAGAGATTTCCAAGGAGAAGTACTTGGTGGTATGAAGCCTTTCTCTAACAACTCCTACAATTGCTTTACCAACTCTTTTGTATCACATGGAGGCATCCTATAAGATGCTTGAGCCATGGGCTGCATACTTAGAACTAGATTGATTTCAAATTCAATTACTCTCAGGGGTAGAATATCTGGAAGCTCATCGAGAGAAACATCCTTAAACTTCCTCACTAAAGGTACATTGTGGATACTAGGAATACTCAACTTAGTATCCACCACATGTGCCAAGAAAGTTTCACATCATTGTCTCAACAACATCTCTTCCATCACTGCTGACAACAAATAGGTAGGAAGAATCTTCCTATCTCCTTGGAAAGTCCAATAGATATCCCCCTCACATAACGTTGCAACATTGGAAGTATAGTCCAAAACAACTTTGTACCTCTCCAAAGTATTCATCCCTAGGATCACATCAAGCCATGCATATAAAGTGGCATAAGATCCACTTGAATGATGTGTCCTGAGAAGGGAAGAACACAAGATTGACACACTTTTGGTAATACGAAAGAACCAACCAAAGGGATTTATAACAAAGTATTATTAGTTCTATTTCAAATAGGCAAACTACAACTATTTATCACATCTTTGGTGATAAATGAGTGTGTCACACTTGGGTCAACCAAAATAGATACAAAGGTAGATGCAGATAAGTTAGAATGAAAAAGTCCCATTTGACTTGTCACTACTTGTGGGTTGATCACTTCTTTGGTTTGACTCATGACATGGAATCTTGTTGTTGCCTTTTGTCATCCTTGATCTCTACTAGATGGTCTTGAAGAACCAATCTATGATGATTGGAAAACCCCCTATCGATATTGCTACTAAAGTTTTTCTACTGCGAACCTTGGTAGCTCTCCCCCAGTTGTTGTGTAACCTATTAGTTTTTCATAGGGCAAGACCACCTTGCATACCCAAGTTGTCCACACGTGTAACATGTCCTCATGTCATACTACGACCTAGATGGCCCTGTCACAGACACTAAACATGAATTGTTTGCCCCATTTGGTGGAATTATACAACCTCTTCCTTTTCTAGGAGACCATTGTGACTGCACTTCTGTCCTTGGCTCATAAAACATTGACACATGTTGTGACTGCTGGTACAACGGTGAAGAAAACCTTGTCTTCATAGAAGTTCTAGATGGTGATCCCTCGAATTGAGAACACCTCTTTGTAGCACCACCCTCTTGTCATTCTACATTTTCCCTCTCTATCTCCTAACAGATTCCACATAGGTGAAAAAATTCTCATATGACTCCAGGGTTGATTTTGTTTAAACCAACTTTGCATTGAAATCATTCACAAATGTTCCAATCCTCTCTTTCTTTGAGTCTATCACACGTTTCAACCTCTCAAAGGTCTTCTGAGGATCCTGAGATTCAATATTTTTTATAGGAACCTTTGGTTGAGGAGTGGGTGCCCTATCTACTAGATGCATGATCATCTTCATTAGCTATCCAAAAAAAGTAATGAAGAGTTGGGTCAACTATGGTCAAAGGATCAAATGGAGGCGGGACAAGATGGTCCAACCCCATCTCAGGTACTCTTCCATCTTGTACCCATCTCCTACTACTACCTCTTGGTGCCACAAAGATACTCTCAACATGTTCTTCCCATTCTCTAGACATATCTACACAACCATAGACCGTGGTTAGATATGTTGGATACATATGAACAGACACACCAACCTAGTTCCCATGTCCCTCTAAACCCAATGAACCTAAGGATATGATACCACCAAATGTGGCAACCTGTCATGCTAACTGAGATTACTCAAAACAAAAAATGATGAATCAACACTAATTAAGAACATTACCAAAAAGGTACAAAATTTAAATTAAGTAAAATTCCCAAATATGTCAAGTAATTTACATAAAGGTCCAACTTCCCATACATATAGATATATTCCAGGTAACTTTACATGATTTTTGTGGCCTCAACCATAACCTGCACAAAAGATGTTGTCCACATATTTATAACATTTGCATTATTCTAGATATAAAAACAAAAACTTGAGTTCATATACATGATATGAAAAACTCCTTGCCCATACCTGAGAGTACATGGACGACTCTAGGACTCTACACAATCCAACCCACCACTCTATCTCTACAAATATTCAAACTATGCCTCATCACCACTCTACGTCTGACCACATTGCTCATCCCCTAAAAAGGGTGTGGAAACCCACAAGGTGATACCATGTCTCAGTGGTATGATATAACCTATAGTAACATTTATTTCTTACCATGGTGATTTACATTAAGCAATGTAGGTAGACAATATTACCAACTTGAAAACTATGCAACTTATAGAAAAGATCAAGCATAGCTAGAGTTACAAGTATATATCAAAAAGAAGCATAGCAAGGATCATCATCCAACATGATTTTCCAAGTAACCCTAATAGTTATACTACACATCTGAATTACATATTTTATTAAGCTTTGGGTAGTTTGAAGCGTACCACAAAAACTACTAGATAACCACTATGAAATCAAAATCGGCCTCATATAAGATCTAGGATGACTAGAATCCTAAAGATCTATTCCCCTTGATCAGTATGAATAACATCTTTAGTGACATATCCGTCCAAATACTAAATAACCTAGTCCATCGTGGCTACATGGGCCACAACACCATAAAACTAGGGTATAAACTCTCAAATCTGAGTTACCTCTACATTTGGTCTCAAACACATCCACACATGAGACACATCCTCAACCTCTCTCCAAAACCTTGGAATCAAGGTGATAGGAATATACCCTCCTTGTATCCACATATACTCAACAATATATGACTCTAAGCTCCTTTTAGATTACTTGTTTTACTATCAGACAAGTTCTAACACTTGGATAGTCTACAGTCACAGGTCACTATGTGATTAAGGTTAAACTTCATTAGTTAGTCGGTTAAACATTTTGACTGCATCAATCAGGTTACATAAAAACACCCTATACATTGTACAAATTAATCTCTGTTTGCAACCTCATAAAAGGTATAAAACATATAAAACAATTTCATGTTACTCTAGGCATTAGGGTATGTACCCTTAAAACTTATAATTGATGACCTGCTTTCAATACTAGGGTTTCGTCTAACCATTGTTACAACATCATAATAGTAATTACAAGTCCTACAATTACATGAGATGCTCAACAAACTAAGGTATAGTACGTTGGTCAAGTTTTCTTACTCCTTGAGTACCAAAATATCACATATATGGCATTTTAGGAGTCCAAGAACTTATATTCTGAATTCCAAGCCTTTCGACTCAAAGAAGAGTTCAATATACGGTAGGAAAATGTTCATGAAGTTTAAGTAAATCTTAAAGCTCACATCATCATCTTGTTGTGTAAAATAATACTTAAAAGGGCCATCTTGTAGTATTCAAAGAATGAATTAAGAATATTGGCATGCATGTAGATAGTAGGTAAGAAATGTGTTTAAGGTTATATTACTTGCCTTGATAGAGAAGAAAACTGAAATCTAATCTCTGAAATCAGCGTCAAGGAACCAAGCTTGGTCTACCAAAGATCCAAGTACGCCTCCCGACTCCACAAACATAGTGGTTCTTGAGCAAAGACGAAAAAAAAGAGAGTACTTAAACCATGTGAGTATGCTTTCCAGCAAAAACTGCCATGAAACTCGGCCATAGGAGAGGTGGGGTGAATAACATCAAGGAAAATAGTTAAGAAACGTGGATCTTGCACGAATGAAGCATGAAACAAGATCAACGACCTTAGACCAGTCCAGGGGAACTCGTAATTGAGTATGCATCCACAAAATCCCACGATTGTCGACTCCGATTGGTTCTTGTCAGCCTCCTAATTGCACCACCAAGCTCGTAAAAAATGAGAAGAGAGAAATAAGGGATATTCATAGATGGGTGGAAGTGGGTGTGGTTCAGGTAGGTCACTGGGAAAGCCTGCACAGAAGCTTCGCAGATCACGTACAATTGAAACTCGTCGGGTTCCAAAAACCAATTAGTCACCAACAACCATTATTCACCGAAAACCCATTGGTTAGTAATCTCTCCAGTCACGAGATTCATGGGGAACGGAGGATCCATTGGCCCAACGATTAGGTTAGAATCTGTCAACCGATGAAAGCACTATTCTACTATTACTAAACAAATTATACAAGTATAAATTTTGTGAAAAGTTCAAAAGCATCCAAAGGAGAAAACAATTATAAGATTGTTAAGGTCATCATGAAGCAACTCAAGTAAGATTAAAGACTCACATATTGTAAAGATTGTATATCTAGAACGATATGGTCTGATTTGATTTCCAGACTAACATTTAATTAAGCAAAATAATTATGTTTATAAATCAAGCAGGGTTAAGGGGCCTTATACCATGCGTCTAGGAGTTTTTTCTTTGGGTTTCCATATATAATCTTAGCAAACTATGTTTTCTTCTTGATACCCCGTAGATGAAGATCCCCACGGTCTCTGTCTATCATATAGCGAGCCTTAGTTTCCAAGGATCTTCTACTTTTATATATAAATTGTATTGAGCTTGAAAGCTACTTATCCATTATTTGAGATAAAAGAAATAACAGCGGCAAGATCCTTTGAGGGGTAATCGCACACAATCATTTGCGGCCAACCAATAGAGGGCATCACTGTAGTCATTTCTTCGGCCACCTGGCTTCAACCTCCCTTGCCGATAGGAACTGTTATATAATAAAAGTAATTACCATTGTTTTGCTTCACAAAGCAGTGACAATTGTTGGGACAGCGATGGAAAATCACAAATAATGAGTCAATCTTTATTAATCGCTTTGTCAAACGCACGGCTGCCACTTACTCTTATTTTACATTATTTATATGTCGACATGCTAAGCAAGCTCTACTATAGCTCATTTTCATAATGAGAAATTATTACGGTGACCGATTGACAAGGAACAATTGGGGGCAAATGTAATTGTTTTTCCGAAAGCTACAAATACAATAAATGGCACATGGGCAACGAGTTGGCCCACCAAACCTTTTTAAATGACCGAACCAATTATCGAAAATATGATATCTATGAATTGGGAGTCAAAACATTACCATATATAACTTTTATATAATAATGTGACTCCAACCAGACAACAATTTCCGTCGATGGTGGAACGAAAATAAACCCACTGTCAGAATCAAAAAAGCAGTTTGGTATAGTGAATAATTAACAAAGATATGCAGCCTTGCATGCATGAAAATAACCCAGCCTCGCAAAGTGGGCGTTTCTCATCATGATTGCGTTTGTTTCTTCACAGTTGCACCGGTCTCGACGATTGAAACCTCTAGAGGACTTAGTATATTCTAATAGACCCTACTGGAAGTGCAACACTACACCCAACGCTGTATAACGCTAGTTAATTAAGGTAAACTGTGTCAATCTAAATAACTTCAATTCAAGTCAAAGTGACAGCAGATGATAATTAGATAATAACCACAGCAAAAACAGGAAACAACCGTCTTGAGATTTGTGGAGCTTCATGGGACGCAGTTGCCGTTGATGATTAGCAGATAGCCTGTACGGCAGTGACGATGAGAATGTTGGCCATATTGTAGACACTAGACAGTACAGAATAGCTAAAAAGAGTAACTTTGCATCCATGCGAAGTTAGCCAACAACTGCGCGGATCTCCTTGATGCTGACATGACACGGCTATGACATATACATGAAAAACTAAGAGCGAACTGCATCTGAGGGAAGTTTGACTGCAACCAGTGATAGAGCCAAAAAAGTGGATGTATGGAACCAGTGATCTAAGAGATCTTAATAAACAATAATTGTTCAGAACTTGGATTCACGCAAGGCAGTATGAAACCACGAATGCATTGGGGGAATTCAGTCTCGGAACAATACAAGTTTCGATATGGTAGTATGTAGCTTAGAGGGCGGCAATCCCTGAAAATAAAATAACCAAAAACATCTTCTCGGTTGAATCTGTGCAAATGTGAATCGGGATCTCTAGTTTGAAACCACTACGACGTAATGCAACGCAAGATATAGTGCAGAGGAGCCTAACAGACACTATGCTTGATGTAACGTATTTAATATCTAGTGACAGAGACACGTGCTAAGCGTGTGTTAATTGATTTTATATATTATGTGAGTATAAATCGTTTTATGTCATTTGTAGAATGTCTCTCTCTCTCTCTCTCTCTCTCTCTATATATATATATATATATATATATATATCTCTCTCTCTATATATATATATATATATATATATATATATATATATATATATATATATCTTAGTCCGGCTAGAATACGCTCGAGTGTATAGATCACGCTGTACACCTCAATGATGTTTGGCTATCCAGATCAAGCTTTTTCAAAATCTAATCCATTGATCTTCATAGCTACAATAACAGACGACATACAAAATTTGAGCTCATTTGGATGAGTGTAAATCACTCATCCAAGGACCACAAAATCGACGCACAAAACTAATTTGAAATGCATGATTTTTGCCTCCTATAGATGCACCACTTGTAAGTGTCCAAATGAGCTAAACTATATTATATAGTACATTCTTAAGATATTTAAGTAAAATCAACGGTTAAGATTTTTCACAAAGTTTTTACATCTTTAAAAATGACTGAGGTGTACGGTGACTCCGGTACACTCGAGTGTACACTACCTTGACTCTCACTCACTCTCTCTCTCTCTCTCTCTCTCTCTATATATATATATATATATATATATATATATATATATATATATATATGTGTGTGTGTGTGTGTGTGTGTATGTATGTATGTATATGTATATATATATATATATATGTGTGTGTGTATATATATGTATATATATATATATATATATATATATATATATAGGCTAAGAGAATTGTGTACCCGAGTACATGTAGCTTACATGTACCCACCTTCATTTATGCAGATTCTAAGTTTCTACTAAACAAACCAGCCGTATGGATGTAAAGTATACCTCTTAGATAAGATGTTTAAAAAAAATCACCACATTCTGATATTTATTGATCATCTAACAAAAGAAAATGTGTATTTTCTAATCAACGGTAAGTTGCAGAAATTGTGGAAACCATTGAATGATATATTACTATATCTCGTGATCTCTATGTGATATGGTTATGATTTTTTAAACACATCTAATCTATATAATTTTGATTCAATCGATATGGTTGGATTTTATCAACATACTCCACACGTGCTATTTTAATGGCCGGTACACATAAATTACATGTACCGGTCGGTACACACTTCCTATCCTCATATATATATATATATATATATATATATATATATATATATATATATATATATATATATATATATATATATATAGTTAGGCTAGAATACACTTAAGTGTATTGTGCCCCCAATACAATAGACTTTTTAGCCGTTGGATCTCCATCCAGATCCCAGCTCCCAGCCCCACTCACAGATGAGTAAACGACGTTTACTCCCTCTCTCTGCACTGACAGACCCACCACTATCAGCGTTCTCCTTCTCCTCTCTCTCTCTCACACTCGCTCTCTCTCCCTCCATCTCTCTCTCCCAGTAACGCGAGCGAGTCCTACTTCCTCCGCCGCCCGCTTCCTCCGACCTGCGACCTGCTTCGTCCACCTTCCATCTCTGCAGCTGCCGCCCACTTCTCTGCGGCAAGTCCTCCGACCTGCTTCCTCCTTCTCCTCTCTCTCTCTCTCTCTCTCACTCGCTCTCTCTCTCTCCGTCTCTCCCTCCCAGTGAGCGAGTCCTCCTTCCTCCTCCGCCCCCTTCCTCCGACCTACTTCCTCCACCTTCCATCTCTGCTTCTCCTTCCTCCTCTACCTTCCTCCTTCCGCTTCTTCTCTCTGCCACTCCTTCCTCCTTCCGCTTCTTCTCTCCCCCGCTTCTCTCCCTATCACAGGAAGTGCCGGCGGGGCTCTGTGCTCCCAGTCTGTAGTGCACCTCTTCTCTCCCCTGCTCCTCTCTCTCACAGGAAGCGCTGACGGTCGATGACCACAGCAGTCCACATCCCCCTCCCTCCTCCGTTCTCTGCCAACATCGCCCACAACAGGGTCTCCATCGGTAACAACTCCAGCCATCCGCCCGGCCCCAACGCCAGCAGCTCCAGCCATCCACCCGCCCCCATCGCCAAAGGCGTCAGTGATCTGCCCGCCCACAGTGGCAGCAACGCCAGCATTCCAGCAGCGCCAGCCATCCAGCAGCAACTCCAACAATTGCTGGTCAGTTGCCTCTTTCATTCCCTATTGTCTCTGCAATTTCTGCAATCTCGTCTCTTTGATTTCCACTGAATAAACGATTCCCACTGAATCAAATTTTTTATGTGCTTGGTTAGTCATCCCCAAAACATGTGGGATCCTAAAGGAAATAGCGATTCATTTTCAACTTGTAATAGCTTTAGTCAAAAATCTGTAATGAGAAGGGGGGCCAAGCATTGCAAATGCGGTGAGCTAATTGAGGCTAAAATAGCTAAGACACAGAAGAACTACGGTCGAGTGTTCTTTGGGTGTTCCAACTACAACAAAGAGGTATATTTCATTGAATGCTTGTTTAAATTTTTATGAAATTCAGTACTTGTGTTATTAGTATTATTGGGTAATCTGTGTCTTATTGTTTGCAGGGACGTCCATATTGCAATTTTTCCGAATGGGCAGATCCAACTCCAACAATTAAGGAAGAGTCTAAGAACTTGCATTTTTTCGAATGGGCAGATCCAACTCCAACAATTAAGGAAGAGTCTAAGAACTGGCAATATGATACAAAATTTCAATTACAGACTGCCAGGACTAAGGAACAAAGAGCAACAACAAAATTTCAATGTTGTCTGGTTGTATTAGTAGCTTCGTGGGTTATGTTTATACTTCTGTATCAAAGAATGTGTACTTGTACTTATATGGGTGTGTATCAAACAAATGTACTGAACAGCTGGTTGCTAATCTTGTACTTATCAAATGACTAAATGAATGAATGGCTGGTTCTGGCTATGTTGTATTCCATCGTACCCTTGTTTAGATAATTCTTATGGTTGTGTTTTTACATCATTGTGTTCAGATTATGTTACCATGGTGTGTGGTACGATATGTGTTATTCTTATTATACAAACCCCAAGATTGTAATTCCTATCTTGCCTCACTATTTTATCTGAAACTTCTTCTTGTGTATCTCTACCGCACCAGCATGTGCCAATAGGACAAATTTTGACTGTGATAGAATGATTGATAAAAATTTAATCATTGGGCCCGATTATTGACCCTTAATTCTCGTTATAAGATTAATGGATACAACAGAGAAGGATGATGCTGCAGAAAGGGATGAGAGTGAATGTTGCTTCCTTGCTATCTCACTGTTCTAGGCAGCTGCATGTTTGTTCATAATGGGTCTGAAGCCTAATTTGCAGGGAACTATACTGATTACCTTATGGGAGACTTACTAATCTAGTTGCGATGCTTGCTTAAATTTTCTTTTGAGTAAGTCATATTCCTATGGGAGTCCAAAGGGATGACTCCCTCCAGATCCCAAAACCTTTTAGTCTTGAAAACAGAGGCTGGCATCACCTTCACTATATACAGATAGAATAAAGCCTAACATCTAGCACATGGCAGTGCCTAGAAATAAACTAAGCATTAACGCCACACAATATAGTGGTACAACAACATTCTAACAACATTGGTGCAGCGAGCATGGTATGATTCTAGATGTATTTTTATATTAAAGCTTTCCCCATGACTGAATAAGAGCTACAGCTTCTGCCAAAATATTCCTTTGAACAACAACCACTATGCTCTTCATAACTAGTGCACTGCTGCCACCTCAATCTCAATCACCTGCTAGCATCATCTTGCCGTAATAAATATAATATTTTCATTAATTGTTAGTTGAATTTCAAGTTCTTTCCATCTATAATTTTTGTTTGATTTAGCATGTTAGGAAGTTATACTCCCTTGTTCACCACGACCACAGATCAACCTGATCTTTGACAAAACAAACATGATACAACCATTTTCAGCTTGGATAAAACAAACATGAGTTAATACAAATACGAATTCAGTAAGACGTGACACTGACCCAAGTCTATGACACCTGATACAACTGAGTAAAACACCAGCCATTTTACATCACTCGAGCCTTATATCAGTAAGCTTCCCTTGTCTTCTTATTCCAGTAAAATTTTCCCCATTTAAGTCTCTTCCTTTCAACTCCTCCAGCCACATATGTGCAAACCTAGGTCCGGTTAAGTAGTATGTTGTGGTTGAGTAGTTCTCTTTCTAATGGCCTTAACTACTGGGACATTGTGCCTGCTTCATCAGGAATGACCTATATGTAGTCTGATACTTGCACAGTTAATGAGCATAACATGTCGCATACTACTATTGGTCTCTATTTTCTATAATGGGATGAGATATCCTAGATTCCTCGATTCTTATATAGAAAATCACATTGTTGGGAGTATTTTCCTTTTTAGTGGTGATACAGATGATGGGAAGGTGGCTTATCCATTAGTTAGAAAAATATCAGTTCATGACCCTTAATTGCTCCTGACATGTAATCTACATGTACTCGAGTACACAATTCTTTTAGCCATATATATATATATATATATATATATATATATATATATATATATATATATATGGGCCCATCTTTATTACCCGCCCACCCTTCCGAACACTTTTTTTCAAAAAAAAAATTCGCAATTGTAGAGGACTATTTTGTCTAGTTCTCCAAAAAATTTTAGCCAAAAATAATATCATTTGCCCCTCCAAAATAAAAAAACCCGTCCTTATATATATGTGCTATATTTTTTGTACAGAGTTACTTTTTTGGCGAGCAGAGTTACTTTTCTTGCCACCATAGTTACTTTTTTTACAGCAGAGTTACTTTTTTGGTCAAGAGAGTTACTTTTTTGGCTGCCAGGTAGCGAAAATCTAGGCTACCCACACGGGCAACGAATGAACACCCTATATATATATATATATATATATATATATATATATATATATATATATATATATATATATATATATATATATATATATATGGATAAATATTTGTTACCCGCGCGGGTAACATACCCTCACTACCCGGCACTATTCTATTCCGCCTTCTTCCCCTGCGCGCGACCAAAGACGGAATATCCTGCAAATCTCCGGTGATTCCAACCCCCTCTTCCGGTGGCTTTTCCATCTCCAGTGAATCCGTTGTTAGACGGGCTCATATCGTCCATCTGCCGCAGCGAAACTATTCTATTATCTTCCTCCTTCCCCTACGTGCGACCAAAGATGGAAGATCCTGCAAATATCCGGCGATTCTTCTCTGATCTCCTCTGCCGCTGGTAAGCATCCGCCGTTAGACGGGCTCATACCGTCCATCTTCCGTAGAGTATTTGGGTCTTACCCTCGCTACCCGTCATGCACGGCGACTGTTCTCATCACGCCCGAATGACGCTTCCACGCGCGGAGGCTATTCTGCCGTCACTGCTTCGCCCTGCTTCGCCTCACACGCGGTCTTCTTTCTCCGTCTACGCGACGCCCATTCTCCGTCTGCGCGGCACAGGCAGCCTTGAATCTCCGGACTGTTCTCGTTGCAAATCAACCCGAACGACGCTTCCACGCGCGACGACTATACCGCCGTCACTGCTTCGCCTCACACGCGGTCTTCTTTCTCCGTCTATGCGGCGCCCATTCTCCGTCTGCGCGGCACAGGCGGCCTTGAATCTCCGTCTGCGCGACGCTCATTGTCGTTTCCAGTCCGACGCGAAAGACGGTGCCCTACAGGCTATTCCGCCGTCAAGCCATACCAACCTGCATTTCCCCCAACTGCATAGTGACTGCTTCCTAAGCTACATTGACGGCACAACTATTGTATCTTGCCCATCTTTCCTATAGAGAAGTGCCCCAATCTGAAAGTGGCGCCCGACCTAGAAGGGAACAATTATCCGCTGTCCTTTTTCTCTTTCGCCTGTTCGAGACGACATCCCCTATTCAGCTTTGCTCCGGCTACCTCCAGCGGCCTGCAGTGACGACCTAGGCACCTCAAAGGACCGCTCGACTCAACTGGTAATGTGTATACTGATTTGTAATGTGTATACTGATTTTCGAAGAGAATGCTGATTTGTAATGTGTATACCGATTTTTCTATTCAAGTGTGTCTTTCCAACCTTGAAATCCGTTTTATTCTGATTTGTAATTTGGAATATTAATCTATCTATACTGATTGACTTATAGTAGAAAATCCAAAAGAATGTGTATTCATCTCTCTGACTATTGTATCCCCAATGTGTTTTATTCTCTCTGACTTTTGTATCCCCAATGTGTATACATTTCTCTTACTTTTGTGTTTAAAATAAACCCAATTTTGTGTTTGCATTTTTCATTTTTGAAGCAGTTACTCATTTGTTATGTTGGGTTACTCTTCTGCCTGACAGAGTTACTCTCTGTTGTTTCAGGGTTACTCCTCTGTCCTGCTGAGTTACTCGGATGTATTTGAACTAATCTGAACCGTATTTGGCGGTCGTCCGATTATCAGGTGAACATATTTATAGCCATCAGTTTCAAATCCTTGCCCTTTTTTCTGCTATTGTGAAGCTCACTTGAAAATCTACATATAAATTTATTTATACAAGTTTTCTATCTGTATTTTCTTTTTCAATTTAAGTGTTTAGGTTCAACTTGGAAATCTATTGTATTCTGATTTGTAATTTGGAATACAAATCTTCCTTCAGTTACTCATTTGTTATGATGAGTTACTCTTTGGCCTGATAGAGTTACTCTCTGTTGTTTCAGATTTACTCCTCTGTATTGCTGAGTTACTAATAGACGTTGTAATGGATCCCAGCCTTGATACAGATGCTGCCAATTCAAATGTTGGACCTGATAATGATAATGCTAATTCTTATCCATCTGTTGGTGCTTCCACTCTGCCGCCAGCTACAGTTCCTAAAATTGGTCTCCATTTTGGAAGTTTAGATGAAGCTATTTCATTCTATTCTAGCTATGCTGGCATGAATGGTTTTAATATCAGGAAAGATGACAACAAGTATGAACGGGGAACTAAGATTCTTGTTGCCAAAGATCTGGTTTGTGACAACCAGGGTACAATGGGCCGTTCTAAGAGGTCAAGAGGGCTGCTGAGCCCCGTTTGTGTTGAAGTGGGTAAGTTGCAGGAAAATCTGTCTAAGAAGCACAAGCGATCTGTGAAGAGGTGTGGTTGTGGAGCCATGATCCGATTCACACTAGACAAGTCCTCATCCACGTGGGTTGTGACTGCCTTTGTTGAGGAACACAACCACTATCTTGTTGATGATGCACATCTCCGTTACTTGAAGTGTAACTCATCTCTTAATGAAACTCAAAAAGATATGCTTTCTTCCATGAGCCAAGCTAACATACCTGTATCGAGACAAATTGCATTGATGGCATCAGAGTCTGGTGGTTATGAAAATCTGACATTTACTAGCAGACAAGCTCATAGACACATCAGTAGCAAGAGGAAAGAGTCGGCTAAGTACGACGTCGACATGGTCTTGGATCGGTTTGCCAAGTTTAAGGTACTCGATCAGAAATTCTTCTATACATACCAAAACGATCCTGATTGTTGCTTGACTCATCTGTTTTGGGCTGATCCTGTTTCCGTTGAAGACTGTGGGTTGTTTGGCGATGCGATAGTTTTTGACACCACCTACCGCACCAACAAGTATTCGATGGTTTTTGGAATGTTTGGTGGTGTTGATCACCATCGTAAGACGGTCTTGTTTGCTTCAGCTCTTATGATTGATGAGAAGTACGAGTCATTTGTATGGGTTTTCAAGCAGTATCTACTTTGTTTTGGCAAAGAGCCAGTGTCCATCATAACCGATCAAGACCTGGCTATGAATGCTGCTATCCTTACTATTTTTCCGAACTGCAAACATCAGTTCTGCAGATGGCACATCCTACAAAAGCTTCCCTCTAAGCTTGGTGGTGTTCCTAACAAGGAGCAGATCATAAGCTCCTTGAATGATTGTGTGTGGAATGTGGATGATGTTGGTACCTTTGAAGAGAGGTGGCATTCTGTTGTTGAGGTGTATGGTCTGTCGTCTATTAATTGGCTGTCTGACATGTATGCTATGCGTTCAGATTGGGTCCCGTGCTATATGCAGTCTTCCTTCTTCATAGGCATGAGGACAACGCAAAGGAGCGAGAGCTTGAATGCGTTCATTAGAAGCCATGTGAACAGTAAGAAGACTTTATTTGAACTTGTATGCTCATTGGAGACTGCTTACTCTCATGTACGGGAGATTGAAAATTTCAAAGACTTTGAAGATGAGTATAGTAATCTCCCTTTGTCATCACTTTGGCCTCTGGAGGAGCAGATGAGAGGTATATACACAAAGTCAATTTTTAAGATCTTTCAGAGTGAGGTTCATCAAAGCATGATATATAATGTAAAGGAATCTTCAGAAGGTGTGTTTGAAGTGTATCGTGTTGGTGGCCTTGGATCTGCCCACATTTTGAAGAAAAATCCGTCGAGTGAGATTGTTTATTGCAACTGTTACATGTTGGAATTCAAAGGTATACCTTGCAGGCACATCCTGTCCTATTTGAAGAGTCGTGACTTTTGCACTCTTCCCGAGCCATACATATATAAGAGGTGGACCAAAGGCTACAGAAAACATCCTTTGATCTTTGGCAAAGCTGCAGTTAGTCATCTATCCACTGGGAGGACTCTTAAGCTTGTCTCTGCCTGCAATTCTATTGTGAACATTGAGTGTAGGAACAACGCTGTAGATATTTGCCATGAAAAACTGCTAGCATTGCAAAAGGAGCTGTTAGAATTGGATGTCTCTGATAGTTGTGCAGATGCAGGTGCTGGTGTAACTGCTTCAAATACAGCTTCTTCTTCAGCTGTCAAGGTTAATATCCCCAATGTTTGTAAAACTAAGGGGAGACCCAAATCCACAAATGTGAGGTTTAAATCTGGAGTTGAGATTGCACAGTCTAAAAGAGAGAGGCAGTGCAAGAATTGTTTAGAGTTTGGTCTTAACCATGACAGCAGGAATTGTCCTAAGAAGTAGTGCATTATATGATTGGGATTTGCTGCTACTATTTATACTGCTCGTGTTATGGTGATCTTGCTGGTGCTATTGATGTATATGTGGTTCTATCTTTTTTATTGGAGTTTGTAGTGTGTTTGTGAGGCATGTTCAAATCTGTAATGGGGTTGTTCTTTTTGTGTAGTTTTATGAAAGTGAGTTTGTAACTTGTGTTTGTAATCTATCTTTGTGTTACCTTGTGCTCCAGCAATTGTATGTATACTTTGAATATGTTACAAAGAATGTTTTCTGATCAATTGTTATTCTTTTTGAATATTATGTGTTTGTCTTTGTGTACAATGGATACTATTAGTGTTGTCACAGTTACTCTTATTGCTGTCATAGTTACTCACAGTGTTACTCTTATTGCTGTCATAGTTACTCTTATTGCTGTTAGAGTTACTCGTAGGGTTGTCCCAGTTACTCGCAGTGTTTTTCCAGTTACTCAAAGGCTATTTTTTCACAGTTACTCTAACTTCTATTTCAGTTACTCGTAGTGCTCGTTCAGTTACTCGCATTGTTTTCATAGTTACTCGTATTGTGTCACAGTTACTCGCAAGATTTTTCAGTTACTCGCAGTGGTTTTTCATTTACTCGCCTGCTTTCTTCAGTTACTCGCAGGGGTTTTTCAGTTACTCGCTTGCTTTCTTCAGTTACTCGCAGGGGTTTTTCAGTTACTCGCAGTGTTTGTTCAGTAACCTTCGAAAGGATTTCTTCAGTTACTCGCGTGCTTTCTTCAGTTACTCGCAGGGGGTTTTCAGTTACTCACAGGGGTTTTTCAGTTACTCGCAGGGGTTCTTCAGTTACTCGCAGGGGTTTTCAGTTACTCGTGTGCTTTTTTCAGTTACAAAGATATGTACAAGAGTCTGTTGTACGATGTAAATGCACATACACATAGCACAGTGCACTGATGTGTCGTCAGAACAACCCAGAGTATGCTGGCATCTTTGCAACCCAACAGGACAGAGCACTGCTATCAATAATTCCAGCACCAACAACACAGACCATTACTCTCACTGCTGCACATATTTGCAGCACCAACAATACAGCGGCATCTTTGCAACCCAACAGGACAGAGCACTGCTGTCAATAATTGCAGCACCAACAGCACAGACCATTACTCTCAGTGCTGCACATATT
Source organism: Alisma plantago-aquatica (assembly GCA_963693085.1). Lineage (NCBI taxonomy): Eukaryota > Viridiplantae > Streptophyta > Magnoliopsida > Alismatales > Alismataceae > Alisma > Alisma plantago-aquatica. Next base: position 1,893,764,617 of record OY856409.1, on the reverse strand, counting down.
TGCAGCACCAACAATACAACGACATCTTTGCAACCCAACAGGACAGAGCACTGCTGTCAATAATTGCAGCACCAACAGCACAGACCATTACTCTCACTGCTGCACATATTTGCAGCACCAACAATACAGCGGCATCTTTGCAACCCAACAGGACAGAGCATTGTTGTCAATAATTGCAGGACCAACAGCACAGACCATTACTCTCAGTGTTGCACATATTTGCAGCACCAACAATACAGCGGCATCTTTGCAACCCAACAGGACAGAGCACTGTTGTCAATAATTGCAGCACCAACAGCACAGACCATTACTCTCACTGTTGCACATATTTGCAGCACCAACAATACAATGGGGGGCTTTAAGATCTTCAACATCTCCATCCTCCATGGCACCCTCGATGTCCGTCTCTTCTTCATCCACCACTGCTACGGTTTACAACACAGTGGGGGCATTTCAGATCTTCAACATCTTCATCCTCCACGGCACCCTCGACGTCCATCTCTTCTTCATCCACGACTGCTCCAGTTTACAGAAGGTACAGTTTTATAGAAGAAATACAGACATCCCACTTAACATTTCAGTAGCACCCCCTTTGACCATCTCCTCAGATCCGCTTTAACATTTCTTCACAGCCTACCATGGAGCCATTCATCCAGCCAATCAACTACACCATTGACGACAAGACAGTGGAATCCATTCTACTTCCTATAGAATGGAACCATCTCCATTTTCACATCAAACCAGGCAAGACCACCTTCCTAATCGGAAACCAGTCTTTCCAGATAACCCTTATGCAGAATAAAAACGGGTCACTTTCAACTGCTAAGGGCTGGAAGAGGATGATCGCACAGCTCAGTCTTCGCAAAGGTTGGATCATCTACCTCAAGCCAACTGATCACCAGACCATCACAGCATGGATCACAGATCAGTTCTTAGAAAAACCAACTGAGCTTATTCCGCTATTCAGAATGCCTGGTGACGAAGTATACTCTGGATCAGAGGACTCTGCAGATCAGCTCTTCGTTAGGGACATATACCAAGCAACACCGGGATCAGCTGTGAATCCCGTTCAGGTTGACTCATCCACAACAGCGGACACCTCAACATCTGCAGAAGACACCGCTTCATCGTCTGTCCAGCGTTCCTTTCACAAATAGGTGTCGCCAGGGATGGATCCGACCCCCTGAGCTATTTGATTTTTATGTTCAGTTGATGGACCTTCTTTATAGCTGATCTGGCTGTATTTTTCTGTATTTTAAGTTCAGCTGATGGACCTTCTTTATAGTTGACCTGGTTGTATAATATATAAAGTTTTATGTTTTGAATGTTGTAATCTTGAATGTTTAGCTGTAGTGTTTTGAATGGTGTAATCTTGAATGTTGTAATCTTGCTTGTGCTCTCCTTGAGCTTATGTAACTCACATGGTTGTCTAGTTACTCGCATAGGATTGAGTTACTCGTATGGTTGTCGCCAATACCTTTTTGTTGTTCAGTTACTCACAGCGTTATTGTTTAGTTACTCGCACGGTTGTTCAGTTACTCACAATGTTGATACAGTTACTCGCAGCGTTTGTTCAGTTACTCGCAGGCTATTTGAGTTACTCGCAGTGTTGGTTCAGTTACTCGCAGCGTTGGTTCAGTTACTCGTAGTGTTGGTTCAGTTACTCATAGCAATGTTGGTTCAGTTGCTCACAGCGTTGGTTCAGTTACTCGCAGGGTTGTTCAGTTACTCGGAGCATTTGTTCAGTTACTCGGAGCGTTTGTTCAGTTACTCGCACAGTTGTTCAGTTACTCATAGTGTTGATTCAGTTACTCACAGTGTTGATACAGTTACTCGCAGGGTTGTTCAGTTACTCGCAGCGTTTGTTCAGTTACTCGCAGGCTATTTGAGTTACTCGCAGTGTTGGTTCAGTTACTTGCAGCATTGGTTCAGTTACTCACAGTGTTGGTTCAGTTACTCATAGCAACGTTGGTTCAGTTGCTCACAACGTTGGTTCAGTTACTCGCAGGGTTGTTCAGTTACTCGCAACATTTTTCCAGTTACTCGGAGCGGTTGTTCAGTTACTCGCACGGTTGTTCAGTTACTCACAGTTTTGATACAGTTACTCGCAGGGTTGTTCAGTTACTCGCAGTGTTTGTTCAGTTACTCGCAGCGTTTGTTCAGTTACTCACAGGCTATTTGAGTTACTCGCAGTGTTGGTTCAGTTACTTGTAGCGTTGGTTCAGTTACTTGCAGTGTTGGTTCAGTTACTCATAGCAACGTTGGTTCAGTTGCTCACAACGTTGGTTCAGTTGCTCACAACGTTGGTTCAGTTACTCGCAGGGTTGTTCAGTTACTCGCAGCATTTGTCCAGTTACTCGGAGCGGTTGTTCAGTTACTCATAGTGTTGATTCAGTTACTCACAGTGTTGATATAGTTACTCGCAGGGTTGTTCAGTTACTCGCAGTGTTTGTTCAGTTAGTCGCAAGCTATTTGAGTTACTCGCAGTGGTTTTTCAGTTACTCGCAGCGTTGGTTCAGTTACTCGCAGTGTTGGTTCAGTTACTCATAGCAACGTTGGTTCAGTTGCTCACAACATTGGTTCAGTTACTCGCAGGGTTGTTCAGTTACTCGCAGCATTTTTCCAGTTACTCGCGAGCTTTCATCAGTTACTCGCAGTGGTTTTTCAGTTACTCGTAGTGTTTTTCCAGTTACTCAGAGTGGTTGTGACAGTTACTCACATTGTTTGTTTAGTTACTCGGAGAGGGTTGTTCAGTTACTCGCAGTGTTTGTTCAGTTACTCGCAGAGGGTTGTTTAGTGGCCCGCAGTGTTTGGTCAGTTACTCGTAGAGGGTTGTTCAGTTACTCGCAGGCTATTTTGAGTTACTCGCAGTGTTTTTCAAGTTACTCGGAGCGGCTGTGACAGTTACTCACAGGCTATTTGAGTTACTCGTAGTCCCTTTTCAGTTACTCGTAGTCCTTTTTCAGTTACTCGCAGTCCTTTTCCAGTTACTCGTAGTGTTTTTCAGTTAATCCAGGGTTGTGATAGTTACCCACAGCGATTGTTGAGTTACTCAACCATTACTGTCGGTTACCCAAGCACTACTCTCAGTTACTCAAGAGCTAATCCCAGGGTTTTTTCAGTTACTCGAATAGTTTGTTAAGTTACTCAATCATTACTGTCGGGTGTTCAAGCATTACTCAAGCATTCTGTTACTTTCAGCTCAGTTACTCGTAGTAGTTTCAAGATGTACATAAGCATTCAAAGCATAAAGTTATCTAAAGCATTCAAGAACATTTAGCCAAAATATAAGGGCAAAATTAATATATGTTCAAGATGACATGTACAACAAGATCAAATGTACATTAAGATCAGTTGTAACTTCGGACTTTTAACAGTTGTACATTCAATAGCAGCTGTACATTCAGATATACACAGCTTATAAAACAGCGAGTAACTGAACAACAGCTTATACAATAGCAGCTATACACTTGTTTTTTCTTCATTCTTTTTTGTTTCTGGTTGTTTATCAGCTTCATCTTCTCCTCCATTGTTATCAGCAGATATACCTTCTTTGATCTCTTTGATTTCAGCTTTTTCATCATCTCTTGGAGGCTGCAGCTGCCCCCTTGTCAACATTCGTTGAAAAATATCAGCCCTTATTGATGGTATGTCTTTGCAAGTGAAGTCCATAGGTTTACAATTTACTAGGCACTCTAGGTACTTCATAACAAAGATCCCACAGTCAAGTGAGTCTTCTTCCTGCTGTGGGCAGATCGGGTAATCCCGTTTCCACTGCGACAATTGGCTTCCCTTTTCAGGTGCACCCCTAAAGAAGTCGTGCACTATACCCACCTGCATTAAAAAAACAAGACATTTATTCATCATCAATTAAAGATCATTAATCCTTTCAATCCACTTATAATAGACTTAATTTTTATAGATCACTTACCCATCTATTGAATTCCTTTCTTGAGTTGCTACTCCAACTCATTGAATTATAGGACCGGTGTGCTCCATCCCTGAAACTTGCTTCGTACAAGTGCCAGTGGTTGTCGTTGTTTAGTATTGTGAACACCGAGTCCATTGCGTCCCAATCTTTCATTGGAACGTTGAATTGTGGAGATAGCATGTCTATCTGTTCCAAGGTGATGTCCTCAATATTAAATGATAGCTTTTGCTGCAAATGTAGAGTTTAAAAACCACATCTATAAGTTTCAGTTTGTGTTTATATATTGTAATTTCATGTAAATTTGTATACAAAGTTTATTTGTCTTACCGGAGCATAAGTGCTCATGCAGTGCCACGTCAATCCCTTCTTCCTCCACTTGCTTGTGCTCTCCTTGAGCATCTGTACAAAGCAGTCGAGAACCTGAATAAAACCAAAAGCTTTATCAGTTTAGCAATCCAAATTATATATTTCAAAGAGTTACACTACATTCTTGTTTCTTACAGGTGATTGTGTCATTTGATCCTTGTACAGGAGGGCGGCGAGGTCCTTCCCCGTGCACCAAGTGTCTTCACTGAATTTCCATTCTCGTTTTGACCTGCAAATTATTTTTATAGATGTTATACATACGAGTTGGATATAGAAACATTAATGTTTTATCATTTTACATTTGACAATAACCAATTCTCTTACATTTTTTCTATGTTGTCCATGAAGTGATGGACAATTTCTTTGGCTTCTTTTGTTTTGAAATGTTTAAAACCTATGAAGTTTGACATCTTGTGTTGTCAACAACAATAGAGAAATCCATGTTAGAATCAATCTTCATTTTTCCCAAGTTATTTAAGCATTTCTATCAGTTACTCAAGCATTACTCTCGGTTACTCATTCATTATGTTCAGTTACTCAAGCATTACATTCAGTTACTCATTCATTATGTGCAGTTACTCAAGCATTATATTCAGTTACTCAAGCCTTACGTGCAGTTGCTCAAGCCTTACTTGCAGTTACTCAAGCATTAGGTTCAATTACTCAAGCTTTAGGTTCAGTTACTCAAGCATTACTTGCAGTTATGATATACTTGAAAGGAGATGAAAATTACCTTTTCCTCCCTTCTTTTCTTCACATTTTTCTCTATGCTTCCTATCTTTAGTTCTTCCATCGTCTTCTTCTTCAATCTTCTTCTGGGCTTCTTCTGCCCTTCTTCTTCTACTATCTTCTCCGGCTGTTTGCTCCCTTCTTCTTGTTTCTTTTGGTCTGCATCTTCTGCAGACTTTGGTTGTTCAGAACTGTTGTCCTTTGTTTCTTTTTTCTCCTCTTCTTCTTGTTTGTTTTGGTCTGCATCTTCTGTAGACTTTGGTTGTGCAGAACTGTTGTCTTTTGTTTCTTTGTTCTCCTCTTCATCAGCATTTTTCCCGTCCTCACTGTGATCTTCTGATTCCACGTATTTTCTTCTGAGGGTTAGCCTTCTTCGTTTCGTCGGTGGGGCGACATCCTTTGTCGGTGTGTCTTTTGGTTCATCTACATTCACCGAGACAAAACCCTCTACAAATTCCTGGAATCCACTTCCAGGTGACTGTGATTTGTTACCCTCATCTTCCCACTTTCTTTTTAGATTTTTATTCTCTTCTTCTAACTTGGCTATTCTTTCTTCTAGCCTTTTATTCTCCAATTGCAGCTCTGTGAATTTCTCAACACTTATTCTTGTGCAGATCTCCTTATGTATTTTGAGCTCCTCCTCCAACATTTTGATTCTTGTCTCCAGGGTGGAGGTGTCAATAGTGTCTCCCTCTTCGATGATTGGTTTTGCTGGTGCCTCAGTGGTTGTTGGCGTACTTTTTTCTGGCATGTCATTCGATGATTTTGCAGCATGACAATCATCTCCCTGGTCTACCACTATCATTTGACATACCTGTCCAACATATTAAAAAAAATAATATGTCACAAAATGAAACATGTATGATTATGTTGTATATTTGATTTTGTAACAAAGATTAGATAATCTTACATCCTTAGGGTCCACTTTCACTAATTCCATCAATTTCTCGACCGGCGCAGCCCACTTTTTTATCCTTGGCTTGGAGTCAAGGAATGTTGGCTTTGCCATCTTTGTCATCTCATATGCCCAAACCTGCATGTAATATATAGAAAATATAATGCATATGTAACTGCACCCCCATAGTCAATATTGTATCAATGTAGTTGAATATGATTTTATTCACTTACGCATAGGCACATGACACATCCTGTTGTGTACAGGGTGTTCTTAGCCCCTTTCTCTCCTTTCCTTCTTAGCTGGACATTCTACTTCAACATCTTCATATTCTTGAAGATACTCCCATGCACCAGCTTTGCCCAATTCATCTGCCCAGTGGCAGTGACATCATCTAGGTAGTGGATAATGTAGATTGGTGCGCAATAGCTAGTGTCTGGGATTAGGAATGTTTCCAGCAGGTGCAACATCCACGCATGACACATATTTGTATTGTCCGCTAGATTGTTGGTCTTGGCATATTCTTGCCAAAGTTTTGTTAAGTTGTCCTTATGTAGGACATCTTTTTCTCTCAACTTCTTTGATGTCTCACCTTCATTTCTATTTTTACAAGTCGCATTCGCAAACTCTTGCCATATCGACTTTACTATGGCATAATCTTTTCTTTGTGTTATTTCTATACCTTTGCTGGGGATACCTAGAATTATCCCCACGTCATCTACTGTCATCCTTCTTTCCTCTCCATCGGCCAGCAGAAATATGTCTTCATCGACATATCTATCTATTAAATCCTCTAACAAGCCTATGTGAACCGCAAGATTTGGCATATTTACGAGGTTTGCAAAGGCTGTTGAGCTCAGCATCATAAGTTGTTCCTTTGTATAAACCATGCTCTTGCTGGTATTGTTGTAGCTCTTTAAGGAGCACCTGTGGTACAGTCTATTTACTCCCACTGCAAACATATCAAAATTTATCGTTAGAGCTCATTGTTTATTTTGTAAAAGCTATTTAATAAACTGTAAGTAACTGAAAATTAAAACTATTACAAATCCATACAATCTTACCTTTCTCTTTAGCCTTTTCTGTCTCTTTCTGTTTCTGACTTGAAGTTGTACTCTCCTCATCCCCTTTGCTTTCTTCTCCTGCATACGAATAAAGTTATTCCAAGAATGTAGTAGTTAGCTTAACAATATTGTTTTATAGCTTATTATCGGTTACTCAAACATTACTCTCGGTTACTCAAGCATTATGTAATAGTTACTCAAGCATAAATTTCAGTTACTCAAACATTACTCTCGGTTACTCAAGCATTAATATCGCAGTTCAGTTACT